>JAVTVY010013743.1:0-52912 GCA_036873755.1 Hanleya hanleyi | reverse complement strand
GCACGAGTCATGTGCACTAATTAGATAATATATAGAAAAACTGCAACGACGAACAATCTACAGCTAATCAAGATAACAATGAGTTGCTTGACAGTCTAGTCTCAGTCAGTATTGTCGTTCGAACTTACCAATAATATTTTCAGGACCAAACCTATGCCGAATATCGGTAGATACTTCATGTAGGGAACTATTGTCTGGGTCTTTGTACAGCTGAAAAGGCTCATGTCTACACACATTGTTGTCCCCAGACTTGGCTATTGTATGCATTGTCTCGTGAATCTTACATGGAGTATAAACCCGAATATCAGTGTACCACTGTACATGTGTAATTATACCTCTATCAGCTAGCTAAGGGTAGATTGTTTCATTATGCATGGCCTAAATGTAGGGTGTGGATAATTTCCGATGATTGCAATGAAGCTTATGACCTTGAAGCATAATATTCGTTTTCATTTGGCGGATCCACCACTATGCCCGTAACGATGTTGTACAAAATTTTAGCGCGCCCACCAGCTGATGACACGAAGGCGCGCGGTTAACCTAGTTCCCAATGCGACGGTTTTTGTTTGCTGTTACACCTGCAATCATTCATTCTGGTGATCTCACGGTCTAATCCAAGTATGAGAGAAAACTAATCCTGGTGGTATAAGGTGTAACCCATTGTTAGTGCTGAATAATCAGAAATGACGTTCTACTAGCTTATGTCTCCTATCCTCAACATGTGTGGTGGATCGGTCGTTCAAATCGATCAAGCCAGACCGATAAATGTTACAGAATACTCACTGTCAGGTACATTATCAGAATCTGGTGGTAGTTCCTTTACTACTTCTGTTACAGGGGTTTCTTCCGTCATTGTCTCTCCTGTTACAATGGATGTAGACAATATAATTTATCTTTCTGTCTTGTCTGATTAATAAATCATCAATGTTGTCATAAAGTTGGATAACTATCGTTATATCAAGATATCATTTTCCGAGATAAATGTATTTGATGATCGAGAGTTTTCTCTGCATAAAATAGATTTTTCTCAATGTCTTGCACTCGGGTTATTTGAACAAATGCGGGAAAGTGTGCTATCATGTTAACTACATTGTAGAGCAACGCATTTAACATATTTTTCATTCTGAATTTTGAGCTTGAATAGCTAAATATATAAACAGTGCAACAAAAGTAAGTCCCCCCCTAAACGATGTTTGATATCTTCCAAGATATTTTCCAGATCCTGATGAATATTTGCACACACTAGCCCAGTAACCAGCCCCACACGGTATATCAAGGATTAATACGTAGGTGTAGTTGTACGCAAATGAGCATGCGCAAACTGGGAATCGGTCCAATTTTGAAAAGTTCATGAACAGATTAATCCAGACTTTTCAATGTCAAATCGTTATTTCATCACAGAATTCGATCAACCAGTCATGAAATATTCGTGTGGTTGGGCATCCAGGACATGTCAACCACCACAAGAAATTCATGCGGTTTCACATAACGGGTTTTACGTAATTTGATGTCCGAGATGGTCAATAAAAACGGTCTCATACCTGAATATCCCATATTTCTGCCCACAAGTCTTGGGCATTCAGTTGAAGTTCTGTGGTAAACCATGCCTCGTTTATCCAATATGGATAGGGCTGTTGCAATTGGTCTGTTGGAGGCTAACACCCCTGTAAAACAGGTTGCTCGTCGAATGGGGGTAACACCTAAAGCAATTCGCAAATTGCAAGCAAAGTTTCGTGCTACAGGGGATGTGAAGGATCTACCAAAAAGTGGAAGGCCCAGGACGACCACACGACGACAAGACCGTCGAATCGTTAACGTCACACTGAGGAACAGAACGTTATCAGGTATGAGGGCCTCGGTGTGCCACAAAAAAATCGAATACCATTTTCTGATGTAGCGCAGATCCAACTCGTTCCGTTAAACACGACTCACTCACTCCTCAATTCACTTAACTCCCATTCTGAATTTCAGCACGAGAGGTCCGAGATCAAATAAGAGCAGATGCTGGTGCCGGCGCTAGGAGAGTGAGTGCTCAAACAGTTAGGAGACGCCTAAAAGCCGTCGGATTGCGTGCTAGGCGTATGGTGAAGAAGGCTTCTCTGCTCCGCCGTCATAAGATAGCGCGTCTGCAGTGGGCAAGAAATCATGTTCGGTGGACCAGACGACAGTGGGGCAATGTTCTCTTCAGTGACGAAACGCGTGTCTGTCTCCGTCACGTTGACGGTAGGAGGCGTGTGTGGCGTCATCAGGGAGAGCAGCATGCCGAGTGTTGCGTGCAACCAGTAACGGCCTTTGGTGGTGGCAGCGTAATGGTCTGGGCAGGCATTAGTTTGACCGGTAAAACCGATCTGGTGCCGATTCAGGGGAACTTGAACGCTAATCGCTACGTGACTGAAGTTCTTCGACCACAGGTTTTGCCCTACGCAGGTGCCGTTGGGGATGGATTTGTCTTCCTGGACGACAATGCGCGTCCACATCGGGCAAGGATTGTAAATGGCTTCTTCCAAACTGAAGGCATTGACCACATGCAGTGGCCCGCCAGTTCTCCGGATCTCAATCCCATCGAACATCTTTGGGATCAGCTGAAACAATCGGTCTATCGTCGAGTTGGGGTGGAGTCAAATCTTGATGACGTGAGACGCCTGCTTCAGGAGGAGTGGTTAGCCATCCCGCAACGTCGGATCGCAAGCCTCATCAACACCATGCGAGCACGTTGTCGAAATGTCATCCAATGTCGTGGCGGTTACACGCGATTTTAATGATTACTGACCGTCGAGATACGGAGTCAACATGATCGAATTCTGTGATGAAATAACGATTTGACATTGAAAAGTCTGGATTAATCTGTTCATGAACTTTTCAAAATTGGACCGATTCCCAGTTTGCGCATGCTCATTTGCGTACAACTACACCTACGTATTAATCCTTGATATACCGTGTGGGGCTGGTTACTGGGCTAGTGTGTGCAAAAATTCATCAGGATCTGGAAAATATCTTGGAAGATATCAAACATCGTTTAGGGGGGGACTTACTTTTGTTGCACTGTTTAGAACATCGATAATAATATCTTGTCGAATATTTACCGTTATTAGGAAGGGCTGTTCCTTTCGGCATGGAGAGTTTGATTTCGTTCTTCATCGATATAGGAAGTGTAGGTGTGGCTGCAACGGATGAAAATATTAATGCGCAAATTAATTGAGCTCCCATTCGACATCGACTTAGTGGCTTTTTAGTATGATTAGCAACGCCCGACAACCATAACAGCCGTGTTTGAGATACATTACACCAGTAACGACGTGGATTTCATTCAGATACACGAATACTGGAGAGCGTTCGGGATTTAAAATAATGATAATCAGTCTGCCGACACCATTGAAAATTAGGACGTGTATATATATGTACTTAGAGTCTGTGGGTGCAACACTCCGTATTCTTTTGCCATGGCTCATTCCGACAAGGATCTTCACATTTTTCCGGATGCAGCCAATTGATCAAAAGTCCAGGCGGTCATCTTGGATTTAAGCAATTTAATAAAACAAAATCAAAACGCGATCGATACATTTAAACATTCAGAAGTCAGCCGTCGCCCATGAATAATTCCCGCGTCCATAATTGAAATACATTATTCATAATAGATGTACAATATAAGCATCGATCTACAGCCAAGCATAAAATATTTTTAAAAATCTAAATATATAAGTATACCTCCCAAACACACTGATTCGAGGTAAGCGCTGGTAACTATCATGGATCTGTGAAAATGTAAAGCCATTTCCTTGGTAGACAGATGCAGGTAGCAACTTTTGATGATGTCAAGATCTAAGCAATAATATATTAGACAGACGATAGAGAAGAACAATTTCTGTGGAATATATCAAAATACTCACAGTCAGGGTTCAACGACGGTTTCAAACTTTCTGCTTCTGGAATTGGTCCTTTCAGTGCTGTATTTGTCGTCGTTCCCACTGTATAAGGGTATATTTGAAAATCGATATTTATATTTTTGTCAATTATCTAAACATGGTTTAGGCAGTTATTATTAGTTGAATCCATCAAGTTCGACACACGGTGAGTATTTCTCGTCACCATTGCCGTTATGCTATCGGCATGCTCGAAATGTCGTTCTCACAATATTAAACGAATCACCACTCCCTCCTTGAAGACAGAAACGAGTTGGTATAACGATTATAACCGGATCGATACGTCGACAAAATGAAATTTCATATCATTTTTGGATATCAAATAGCAACGAGCATTTCAAGACACATTGTTTCCTTTCTTGGAAACTGAGGGATAGATAATCTAAATAATTTGATAGTTTACAAATTTAATAAACATAATAAATACACTCAGGAAAGAAGCGATCGACAATCTCCAATGAAACATGTATGTGGGGATTGGAAACGGTCGAGGAAGCATGACATTCAAATCAACAAATTCAAAATTGCAACTGTGCAAATGAGTAATTTCGCAATAATTTTCTCGATAATATTGCTATAAACTATAATTGCTTTATTTTACTGTTACAATATAATATTATTACTTCCTGCTTCTAATATAACAGTGTTCATTTCCCGTTGACAACTGCCTTCTAATCAATATGTATTTCCTTGGTCGTTGACTGTTGCTATACTCAAGGGCTTGTAACTTACCTGGGGAATCAAAATTGACGAAAACAGTGTATATGACACATTTCTTTTGTACTATGAGCTTATTTTGGTGAATAAATGTTTGCTTAGGTGCAATTTTATCATTTTATCCTTGAAAATTCCCCAAGCAGGCCATCCATCCCCATACTGTAATCGCTTTACGTTACTTGATTCTTCTGGTTTTACAAGTCAAGCCGTTTATTTCTTTGCCATGGTTATTCTAGGTAAAGAAATAAAATAGTGTCCCAGTTTTATAAATATTGTGCTGGTTGCCGAGATATTAATTTGAAAGTGTAACCATCGCACTTTGTCAAATTTTGTTCGATTAAAAAACCCATAAAATTATATAAAAAAATTGGCATCAATATTTTGCTGAAGGGTTGTTCTACACAGCAAAGTTAACAATTTAACCCTATTTGGCCTGGGAGATTTGAGATGTACCGCAGCCTGGGGGGTGCGGAAAGTGGCCCCCAGGCCAGGTAGGTTTAATGGAAAATTTGAAATCCGAAAAAAATAAACGTTCGAAAATGAAGGCTTATTTTATGAAAGGACAAGCATTCAATTGGAATAACGTCATACTTATCTATCTCAAAAGTAATATGTTCGCATATTTGTAACCCCATACATAGGCTGTCCGATAATATATATCATATGTATATTAAAAGTGTTGCTAATTCTCACAATGAGGCGACAAATGTAAGCATGCAGGCGTGTGAATGTTCACTCAGATGGGTCACAATCTCTTAACACATACATACGCAACGTCAATATTTGCACTAATAAATGGCAGTACACATAAATCTACCGGGCGACAAGGACGTACATGTAGATAATTCATTGGATTTGCGAACCTTGTTTGAATATCCGACGAATGAAAGATTATTTATGACATCAGTGAAATATTTACATTAGAATTGAAGCCATAATTCAAGAGTGGCTTGCAACTACCACTACCACTACCAAAATTCATTGGATTCACGAGTACATGTTAGTGAGAAGTATAAATGACATGGAATTATATATACCATTGATATATTTGACATGGAATGAACCATCATCCTGGTTAAATGGTCAATATGCAAGGAATCCCTCCCATTTCGCACAATTTCAAGGTAAGGATGAACCGATATGCAGTGCACATAACGCGACATTAATATAATTTATTCTAGACACGAATACGTTACTGGCGATCCAAGTCAACAAAGGCTACATGCATCAAACTCGAGAACAGCCAAACAAATGGAATCTGCAATACAACGCTTTACTGTCCGGATAGCTATATAACACTGCGCCAATGGTATTCTCCAAAAGATAAACACGGTCTGTCGTCACCTTTCGTGAAACATGCGGACTCAAACGCCCATATAGGGAAACATTTATGTGCATGATTGTTGTGTTTTACAAACGACAATCTTGGGAAGCACAAGTATCTTCCGTGGATAGCTGCCAATACGACCGTTCCGCTCTTTGTCTTTCACCAAGAAATACATTATAATGGACAAGAGCAGAGCAAGACTGAACAAATCCTTTGTTGTAGTGGAATGAACATTCGACATCAACTAAGGTTGAAAGTCCACTTTCGATTAAGAACCGTAATAAGGTGTCGATATAGCAAGCGTCAGATCAGATATTCAATATTCAGCCGTCGTCCATAAATGAATTTCCGCGTCAATAATCGAAAAATATCTTTGCAGAGTTAGGACCAATTCCAAATGCGTATGAAATAAAAATAATAAAAACACAAGATGGTTTACTGCAAGAGAGAAGCGATCAACACTTTTCAACGATGTCAGCAAAACATGATGATGTTCTATACCTAAAATATTTAATACACTGACAATTATTCTTTATCCAAACCAATGCCAAGTCGTTTCCACAGTATTTATCTCAGACACGCTTTTTGTTGTGACTGTTCATTTGAAAACCAGTGACATGTAAAATAAGTGATATTCAAACGACCCATAGCCCCGAGTTAAGCGGAATTAGACACGGGTTACGAAACGTAGCACCAGCGATCTTGCACGCTACGATCGTCTAGAGATCCTGGAGCCTGAACGAATACTGATTAGTGATACTGCTTTCATACCAGGAACGCCATTATTTATTGCCGGACTCCTTGATAACCGTTGACCGATTCCCTGTTGCATAAGCAAACATTGGCTTGTGTCTATATATGCACCTGTTGCTGGTCGTAAAGATAATCTTGCCAGTTGAACGGGAGGATTTTCATGTAAAACTTTGATAAACGGCGGCTGCCAAGTGACTGTACATTCGATGAATGACAAGTGAATGTCACTTGCATAATAACGTTAATAATATTGATTTGCAGTTGTTGCCTCCTTTGATAACGGCGTGACGGAGATGCACCAAGGTATTTTTAGTTAGAACTGCTCGCCCAACAGGACGATGTTGTTATTGTTGCTGTTGGAGAGAATATATGTAGCAACCAATCCTGCTGGTGAGTACTACGTTTTTGGGACTTTCGACATGTCACACACAGTCTGAATTTGAATTAATACATTTAATATTCTGACTATAACTTTATAGCAGTACTGCCTTAGGGACGGTTCATTTTTTACCAGGGGGGGTGGGCCGGGGGGATTCCGGTCAGTAGGCCACAAAAATGTTTGGTCCCCCCCAGACTGAATGTGTAAATATTATGGTCCCCCCAAGAGCAGACAAGGAAACTTTTGGTCCCCCCCCCCACAATTACTCGAAAATTAAAATGTTCAGGTCCTATCTTTTCATGATGACGTACAGGCTAAATACAAGATGTGGACACTTGAGCAACTAAGAAAATCTAGTGTGATGATGATGCTAATGCAAGTACATGGTTATATGATCAGTGGCAGTGGCGTGGGAACGTAAGTGGGGGGGGGGGGCACTATTACAGCACAACTGGCAAGGGTCCAGGTGCCGCCTAGGCCCAGAAGCTCCGTGGTCTCAAATCGCCGGAGATGCGTTCTGAGCCTTTTCCCGGAAGTAAAACCTGTCATATTGCATGCAAATTTATGGTTCTATTTTCACGATTTTTTTCGCAATTATAAGTCACGCATCGATATTGAAAACATTGCACCTCATGCCTGCATCCATTTTACTTTCTAGTTATATTTAAAACATACAAAACAATGATTTTTACATGCAGTTCTTTGAAGGGAACTCAATATGCCTACCGATACGATTTATTCACACAAAGATAATACAAGGAAATCCTCACAGCCCAACAGGCGAGGGTCCAGGGGCCGCCTAGGCCCCGGAAGCTCCGAAGTCCAAGATCTCCGGAGATGCGTTTTCCCGGAAATAAATTCGAACATAATGTATGCAGATTTACGGTTCTATTTTCACATTTGTTTCGCATTTATGAGCACGCATCGATATTGAAAAAATCATACTTCATGCCTGATTCCATTTGACTTTCTAATTATATTTAACACATGAAGAAACATTTTAAAAAACCGATGACGTTTACATCATGGAACATAATTTAGAACCAGTATGATACCGATTCAGTTACACAAAGCTAAAATAAGCGGTCCTCAGAGCCTGACAGGCGAGGGTCCAGGGGCCGCCTAGGCCCCGGAAGCTCCGGGGTTTCAGGTTGCCGGAGATGCGTTTTACGCGTTTTCCTGGAACTAAATCTAACACAATGTATATAGATTTATGGTTCTATTTTCACATTTGTTTCGCATAAACACGCATCGATGTTGAAGAATTTGGCTGACTTCATTTGACTTCCTGGTTTAAAACACAAACAAAACACAAGCCTGCAAGTGGCTCACAATGAAAATATAGGAGGAAATTTGCCAAAATATAGGAGAAATATAGGAATTTTCTTAATAAAATATAGGAAAATATAGGAAATAAGGAAGTGTAAGACAGGCCACTACTACATTGTATGTTCCAAATTTGGTAGTTTTTTTGGTGTTTAATAAAATTATTTCCACTGAATGCGTTCATAGTTGTGGTGGTTGAGGAGACCCGTTCTGCTGCTTGGTTCGAGAAAAAGAAATTTAAATGTTTTTTTATATTTTTTGAAATGTATTTTGCCATGCCAAATTGACTTATTTCAGAGCATTGGTGAGGGTTTCATGAGAAAAAGTCAAAATATAGGAGATTTTGAGTAAAATATAGGAAAATATAGGAATGACTCAAAAATATAGGAAAATATAGGAGGCACTTGAAGGCCTGAAAACAGGCCTATAACACACCACTACACGTTCTGGCACTCTATAGTATGTATGATTTATATAATAGTTCAAACCACAATTAATAGTTTAAACAATTGTTTTTCACACTCGAATGCACAGTGGACATACATGTACACAAACACCTGGGTGTGTATTCACACAGACTTAACTTTAGTTGGTGATGTAATTGTTGATGTCACACAAGTAAACATTTGACTGCATGTTCATTCACAGTCTCCATCCTTACCCGTTATTCCATCCGTACCCGTTATCTATTAGTTTATTAGCATGACACCATGGTTAAAGCACTGAGCTTAAGCTTACCAGTCCTGATGGGCAAGTTGTGTAATAACAGATGACTGCTTGATGGATATAAAGAACAGGCAAATTGATAAATAAAGCTGCCCAGATGTTTATTGAAGTTTATAGCTGAATCAGGGTTTAAAATCTTCATTGGGATTATTTATACATATTACATAAAATGTTTGATTTGCAAAATAATGAATGTAGAAATTTTGGTCCCCCCTAAAAACCAAATTCGAAAATTTTGGTCCCCCCTCCAGCTCATTAGAAAAAAATTTAGTCCCCCCCTTGATCCCCCCGGTAAAAAATGAACCGTCCCTTACCTAAAACTTCAAGATCGATGACTTCCCCTTCTGTGAAACTACTTTTGCAGATATACAGTCCCGTATCTTCTGTTCGTGATAAGTTTTGAATCTGCAGTGATGTATCGTCAACAATTTGGATTCTCTTTCTTCGCGGACTCTTTTCAGGATAAAGAACAATTCCGTCAGCATATATTTTTGTTAGCAATATATTGTATGGGCTATCGAAATACCAGTTTATCTCTTCACTTTCGGTCGTGGTAGCGATGCTGCATTCCAATGTGACATTTTCTCCCTGGAACGCCTGGTACTTTTCTCCGGCACATGTTGTTAGTAGAATACCTAGGACAGAAAATCAAATAGAGAACTGAAGATGAAGCAAATTATTATTAATGAATCAATATATTTTATATAATTATTAATAGAAGTAACATATATATATTTCTATGATATATCTATTTGCATCAGCTGTTTCAGTGATAACACCTACAAATTCGAATGTAACAAAACATCAGAAATTCGTTAGCCCAAATTCCGAGTTAGTCATGTCTCCACGACGCCTCGGTCACATGATTTGATGTTATAAGGTGTTTCTATATGCAGAGTGAAAAACGAATATCATAATACATGTAAAGAATTTACCTATCGTTTGGATACAGCAGAGTTATCGGATTTGCAATGTCCAAATTGGATCTTTTAATGCTAATTGTCTTCAGGAAAGAGGCCATTAGTAAACGTCAGTGGGTATTAAATACAACTGCTGTTTTGCACTAATATGACGTACCTCATTTTTTGATTTGAGTTTTCTTCATTAAGAGATACAGGAAGCAGAGTGAGTGGATGAATTTTCACCGAGTTTGTTTCACTTGATAATTGTTAACTCGATAGCAAAATTGTTCTTTATTCCAGTATAGCATTACCCCCTCCCCTCCGCCCACACACACCAGTATACTTACGCGTTTAATGTCGTTAACATGTTTTGTCAAATTATATGTTAAGCGAAGGTTTATTTCTAGTTTTTGTTTTCTTTTGCTTCCCTCTGTGATGGGGAAACCAAAAATGTTCGTGTTCGAAGAGGTTCAGTTTCGTAGCCCTCAAAGCTGTTATCCAATATAGCAGCCATATTTTCTAGTCAGTGACTGATCGATGATGCTGTTAACTTTCACTTTAGTTCTAATACCAGATTGATAGAAAGTAATAGGATTCGGTAGTGAAGGGGAATGCATGTACCATATGTTTATCGCGAGGATTTACTGAGATACATACGAACAATTACAGCTTCAAAAGTGAATGCTGTAGTTCACACAACAGCTTACTCATCCCTCAGATTTCAGCCTACTGAAGGCCAGTAAAGTGTGAATTTAAGTAACATTATTTCATTGAAAGCAAGCGACCAGACAGATTCTGTGAACAAAAACGAAACACAATTTTCGGAAAACATGACCATTTATCAATAATACACTGAAACAAAGATATGAGACTGATTCCAGGAGTTACTAAAACAGTAACTGAGAGCTGAAATTGATTATATGAATTATTCCCCTTGTTGAATTATTTTGGCCCAAGTTTCACTCACAAATGATGGATATTGACACTTAAATAAAGCAGCCACACGATTCTAGACACATTGCACCTCGCGAAAATGTTGCTGACATTTATTTCATCTGATTTTATAAGCCAAATTCGGCAGAAGTCCAAGTAATGGAAAACGGAAAATTAATCACATACCTTTATTTGTTGTCTATTTGTGTGAAAACTAAGAAATATGTTATTGCCAAAAAAATATAACACAAACATTACATATTCAGTTCACTGAAAACTGCTTAAGAATTTGAAAAAATCGTGAAAATAATCAACCAGTGAGTGATTATACATCACTAACAACTTACTCCAACGTGATTATTGTTATTGTTTTCAGAAAAGAAACATTCGATTAGGTATTTCGTTATGTCAATTGGTATCGTTATCGAAGTTCATGCTTTAATGAATACATGCCTATCATTTTCTTGAATATTTTAGATGATTTTAGATTCGTTGATATGCTGCCGAACTTTTGATAGGGCCCGTGTGATGATGCCATCCAAGGTGTTCAAACGAAGACTTCCAATAAATGTGTGACGGAGATACACTACTAACATAACCTGCTCTTTCAATCACATCTAACTACTAACTGCCACGACAGGTGCATCGTTTAATTCAAGTTTCGAGGACTTCCATTCAGTTAAATTATGATGTTTGAAGTTAATCAAAGAAATTGGAGAGATATGCAAGACATGGGGGAAATTGATGACGTCTGGCGACTAAAAAGCAACCATATGACTCTACAGGAAAGCATCCCTCGGCACCTAATATTCACACCCGAAAATACGACGGATTCTCGGACGTGGCCTTAGTATCTCAGCGGCGCTTTTATTGCAGCTGTTCATGTGGAGACTATGAAGTATCCACATGGCACCTAGCACCGGCTTCAGCGGAATTAGATACGCTAGCTCGGGAGCTGTGATGGCAGATCAGCTCAATCAACTCATCTGATGTTAATGGATGAACATCGTGAAAGTCTGATGGAGTAAACGCCTCAACATGGGGTAACCTGGTAAATGCAATAATACCCAGCGAAACTACATGTAATGCCCGACGTCGTACGGCTTAAATTTCCCACCAAAACAATAAACCTGCATATATTTGTAGAGTGACATGTATAGCCTCGGGAACTAACAGTTCACCAGCAGAATCCGTTCACCATAACACCCTTCTATGGAGCATCTTATAATTACAAGCGTCTAGTCCGTCATTCATAATTCAGCCGCTGTCCATTAGAGAATATCCGCGTCCATAATCCAAAGACCTATTCCATATTCCATATTCCAAATAACAGTATTAGCACCAAATTCAAAAAGACAATCATAGTTGCATAAACATAGGCTTGTTTCCTGCAAGAGAGAAGCGGTCAAATAATACTCAATAATACTCAATGAATATGGAATGGAGACATATCTTCTTCCGATCAGGCTGTGCAAATGTAGACAGAAGTTGAGATAGTAGTCAGTAAAAATATTCCTGTTTGTCACTGGGCAAAACAAATATTTACGGTCCACATCCAAGGAAAAGAAGCATTTATCTAGGTAAATTCAGATAATATTTGATTATATATCAAACTGTTCTGATTTTCTAAAATTATTAGGCTTTCTGAAGGTAGCAATACATGCATTATCATTACTTGCGAATTTTGTTAAGTTTCTGTTTCCGTTGAATATTCGTTTCAGTTATCAAGAAAGTTAAGCTTTGAAGCACCATTAATACATAGAGATGATCATTAAATACAATTACTACCAATACCAGATCCGACAGTCGGTTGCCAGACGTAGAATATAAAGATCCTCACGCGTCCATAATCGAAATACCATATTCGCAAGACCTGATTATAGATAAAATCCAAAATCAGGATAGCAGATCGAGCCTCTTTTCTGGCCTCTCAGTACAGGAAAATTGTTCGTGGAAGAATTATCGTGGCCCTACAATGCAGCGATAAATTCGAATTATCAGATGTCATATAGTTGGCTGCGAGATGGTAGGATTATTCAGTTGAGAACATACCGCTGCAAATGAGCTATTTCAACTAATGCCTCCCAGCAATGTGGAGCATTCGCAACTCAAATCACCATGGATACATGAGAGGCTGATTGGAGGGTGATTATTTTAAGACTACTTACCAAAGAATATATGAATCATCAAGGGAGCTGGTTCCATTGCGAAAGAAAGTCGGAGAGACAAGTATATCAAAACACGTCAGCTATCCAGTTGTATTTGCTTACATCGATGCATCGGAGTTTGATGAGGAAATACAATTAAGTTCATTATCAGTGCGTCATGCAATGTTGAGCTGATTTGCATTTATTGATATTTATGTATGGAATATTTGTTATTCACTATTATATAAAATCTGTATTACTGTAGGACTAGCGAACGAACAGGAAACTAGGCATGGCAGATACGCCACATTAAATTGTGGACTGATCTATCTTCATGGCCGTGATGAGCTGTGATCTATGTTTATAAACCCGTTGCAAGACAAATTCATATATTATGATAGCCACTTCTGTTCGCCAAAACTCTCCGCCTGTCCGCTTGCCTGTTTTGTTGTCTGTGGGATATAACCACTTCCAGGTAGTGAATTGGTGCCAAACTTTGAATACACCTTCAGGTCAAAGTTCGATGATCATGGTCACTGTGACCAAAATCAGAACATCATTGAAATTTGTTAAGTAACAATCTCCGAATTGGGGATGTTGATTGTGAACAAATTTCAGGTACACCTCAAACTCATGACAAAGAGCCAATTGGTATTGCAGTATTTCTGTTCGCACGTCGGCCTGTTGTCGTTTGTTGCCCATGCAGTATCTTCAGATCCAGATTATGTGTATACCTTTGACGTGGGTCAAAAAGACAAATCTATATTGATTTGGAGGCCGGAAGTCCAAGATCAATGTCGCTGGGACCCGACAACAAGGATGTACTTCTCTTTTAAAGTCTTGATTCGGGATTGTGAAAGGCGATTATATTTCATATTTTCACCACTAACACATGACAAACAAGATAATAGGTACACACGCGTTTTCCCCACAATATGACACCGATATATAGTGGTACATTCGTGTACCACTGAATGTTACATTGATGTAACAATTTATGCTGGACCATCACGGTACCATTTGATGTTGCCGACGATGTAACATTATGTATTGGTATATATTGGTGACGGCTGACGGTACATTGTGATTTACATTCTTCGGTGTTCCAATGTTGGTCCTACATTGACTCTCGTTTGTTTGAGGATAAGAATAGCCATCTTCTGTATATTGTACCATCATTGTACCATTTTAAAATGGACCAATATTGTAACATTAAAAATTGAGAAAAATAGAAAGAACTCTGTTTTAATTGGAGGTAAAAATGGTCGTCGGTGTAGAGTTACGTGCGCGTCCACTTTCAAATCGGACTTTTTTGAGAGAAGGTGAATTACGAGCTACGTCCCTTGAACCACGCTTTGACTGACGGAACCACATCGTCCAGGTTTTCGAGCTCAGACAAATCGATTTATTTCATATTTTGGAAGTCCGATGTCGGTGCTGCAGGGGGTATGCTGATTCAAAGACTTGTGCCATGCGCTCGATATGTCAAGCTCCAACAGAAAAAAGTCCCGACCTACGAAGGCAAAGCCAGGAACAGAAAACGAACCTATACAACAAAAACAACAACAACAACATACACTCAGTGTCTGTGTCTGCGGATGAAGGTTTAATTTGTCAGACTACCCGGTCGTACTTCCTGTAGATTACACTCGCTATGACAGGCAGAACGAGGTAAATAATTCCATGACTCTATAATTTATTGTTGTTGTGTAAAAAAAAAAGGGGGGGGGGTGGTGGTGTCCGATTGAATGGTAATAAGTGTTAGCTTCAAGTCGATAAATTTTAGTTTCTTGAACAATCTAAACCTGAGAACGAAACTGAAACATTTATGGATTAAGAACATCGTAGATAGATAGATAGTTTATTGCATGAATTATGCCCCAGAAGGGCTACAACACATAGATACATACATACATGTACACACATACATACATACATACATACATACATACAAAATATACAGACATAACATAATATACATAGTAAAATAATAGATAGGGTACACATACTAAAATGCCTCATTAAAAACTTGATGGCGGATAATCTTATTTTGCTTGCTTATTGGCACGGATATATATTAATATGTTACAGCTTTACACAATGGTAATGTTATGCAGTATTCAATTATCTGTAGTACTGAAGCAGTCATATACAAATTTTGCTACATTCTTGGTAATTATTTTGTCTGAACAACTTAACAGTTTTATAAAAAGATCATCGTTTGATATATCGGATGTAACAGATGACTCAATATTCTTCAACAATATATCCCGATGTACATTAAAAGCAGTACAGCACAATAAGAAGTGTTTTTCATCCCCAATTACCTGACAAGTTGTACACAGTCTGTCACATCTGGGAGTCTTGGTATACCTGCCACTTTCTATTGGTAGTCTATGTGTACTAATTCTTAATTTTGTTAGTGTTGATCGATGTATATAGTTGTTCACTGATAACAAAATATTCTCAAAACAGGGGTATTTCTTCACCATCTTATAAGTATCGAGTTTGCTGGACATATTTACTTGTTCTTTCCAAGTGCAGACAAATTTCTCTTCCAGCTGTTTTTTAATGTACTTATTTGTAGCATTAGGGATTTTACATCCAAGATTTTCCCAGATATGATAAGAATTTGTATCCTTAAGTACATTTTTGATATACCCGACCCAGTTATTACAGTTATTGACTCTATGGTCCTCACTCTGCTCAATGAATGCCTTACACAAAAGCAAGTCTGGATCAGATTGAAGAATATGGCTCAAGTAATTGACACTGTTCAAAATAGCCTTTATCTTAAGAGGTGATCTCCCCAGTTCACCCAGAGCAGCCAGGTTCACTGCCTTTGAGTGAACCCCAAGGATACTCTTACAAAATTTAATATGAACACTCTCAGTGTCAATTGCCAAGTTAACCAGCTTGTTTACATCCGTGGATACATTTAGGTACCCAATCCATACTTCAGATCCATAATTAAGGATAGGTTGAACCATGGAGTCAAATAACTTACAGGACAGTTCTGGTCTGATGCCATTGAGGTTAAGTGCATGTCTAATTGCATACAATGCTTTACTTGCTCTACATGCCAAGTTTGAAATGGCCATATTAAATTTGCCATTGTTATGAATGACTAGCCCTAAGTATTTGTATGAGGTTATATTTTCCAGTTTTTCACTTCCAATTGTGAAACATGGATTCTCCTTCTTGCTTTGACCGAAGATCAATATTTTAGATTTTGATTTATTAACGTGTTTGTTTCGTATGAGAAATAAAATTTGCACAAGGACACTAAAATACCCAATTTCTTGACTGTGAGGCCCATCTAATGGAGAAGAGGCTGGAGATTTACAATATCTTATGCGCAAAAGAACCTACAGTTGGCATGGGCGAGTACCCATTGAATCCTTAGCTACATGTATATTTCATAAGGAAACATTTAGATTTTTTTTCTCGAGGCAACTGGCTTGGACCTGATCGTCCCTGAAGTACACCTCTCCCCCCCCTCCTCCCACCCTCCCCCACATGAAGTTAGCTGAATATATCCCTATAGAATAGTAGCACCATGGATGAAGGGAGAGCTGCCCGGTTGAGGACTTCAATGCAGGACATCCCATGCTATTTTACTAGTCTTAGAGAATGTTTGCACTTTAAATGTTTAATGGATCCCTTGATTCCTAGATGATAGGTTCATGGCACCTCTGACCTGTGTATTGAAGTGCGAGTTCAGGTGTGCTCTTGTGGTTCATATTCTCCCTTTTCATTCTATTTCTGCACCTTAGGGCAGATTTGTAGTCAATGATAACTGGTGTGAATGGTAAATATGCAACAAATTATCTCCCTATTCCAAGAAATGATCTTTTTGCTTACATTGGCCCCCACATTTTTTGATCCCCCTCAAAATGCAAAATTCAACCCAGCATACATAGAAATCTGCCCCCTAATCAGCATGCTGCAATAGTATGAAATGATAGCTATTCTGATTGAAAACGGAGATTTCTCTTTAGTTTAAAATCTGGTACCACATGTATTTCAAAGGAAGGGAATGTGCCTACATCACAGTGGCATGGTTAGCAGTGGTCGTCTTCGTCTCATGAAGATATAGTAGAGGAGTGGTATGTAGATCAGTGTAGGTCTTATAGATTTAAAAATTTATGTACAATATTATAGATAAAGATATAAGAGGAGTGATATGTAGATCATTGTACAGTAGGTCGTATAGAACTCATTTTTGTGATATCCACTGTCATTGTGGTATATGACAATTTGGGAAATTATATTCTTGATGGAAGAAAAAATATAAACATCGAAAAAGGACAACTACTGCAACCATGCCACTATGGAATACATGTACTCGTTACCAGGTTTCTCATTTATCTAAAATATTTCTGTTTACTTTCAGAGTTGAATTGTACTTGTTGACCAAACTACATGGAGAATACACAAGGGCACTGAACCACTGAGTTGTGTGATGCATGTAAAGAGGTGTTTGAAATATGTTTGAAGGCCTGGTAAATACTATTCTGAGATCAAATCCTCGGACGGAATATGTTGAAGATACTGTCTCCAGACTGTGAAATTGTGAATTTCGGTCAAGCTAAAAGTAAATTTCCAGGGCATTTCTGCCTTCTCCTATATTTCTCCGTACTTGAAACCAGTAAAATCTGACAATGTCATATATACATTCTCATAATTTAACTTGTACATACTACATCACGAGGTGACGGGTGAATTTTCATTGGATGCCAGAGTTGGCTATATGATATAAACTAGCTGCCTACGCTTGCCACTAAGAGGCTGGTATTAAAATTGACGCTAAACATGAGGGCATCAGAATATTCCTTGAATTAGATATATTTCAAATTTATTGTTTATATATTGTGTAAACTTCAACACATTTCAATCACCAATTGTCTACAGTTCGATTATCCATTAATTATGCATTTGGGGATTTTAGGTGCACAATAGAAGAAAATAGCAAAGAATATTGATATTATGATTATGCCCACCCAGTGGAGCCATCAAATTAGAAGAAAGCAAATAACTGAAATTCGCATATAATCTCCCAGGATCTAATAGACACCTCTGTCCCAATAATGCAGGTATTATCCAAATATATAAGCTCAAGGCAATCATAATGTTACAAATAAAATGAATGAGTTCCTGTCATGACTGCCATTACATGTACCTATCACCTCAGTAGCCCCAATTATTTTTTTTATTTTTTAAATTTGAAATTCTGAGTTTGCTGCCATATGTATTCCAATAGTGGTCTGTTTCAATGTTTCAACAATGTTACCATATACTACTTTCTGAGTTATTCCTACGAAGTAGGCTACAGATCGCAAATTGTCCGATAATGAGTCAGTCAGTCAGTCCATCCGAATCCTTTCGTCGGCAAAATAAGGAGAACCGTTGACATTAGAACCTTGATTTTTGGCATGAACGTGCATTAGGGCATTGTTACGAGCAAGTTCTGAGTTGACCGAATTCTGGATATTTCACCACCAGTGGGTAATTTGACCTGAATTTGACGCCTGATGTGGTCTGTGATGAAATGTTTGGATGTGAAATAGGATACACGTTAAAGGCCACAGTTTACATATATCTATAACAATATACTGAATTGTGTGTAGGCTGGCAAGTTGGTAATAGCAGTGTAGATAAATGCACTACCAAATGATGGAAAATTAGCATTTCCTATTTCATAAAAACAATTACGGATGGCATATCCCACCAGATTTTGTACTGTGTTATATATACAGTGAAACATACAGCCAAGGGTTCCCGATGGGCATGACAGTGCACTCGCTGAGCCATCAATAAATAATAAAAACAAATTATAAATCAAATTTTCATCAGAATTCGGTCAGCTCAGAACTTGCTGGTAACAATGCCCTAATGCACGTTCATGCCAAAAATCAAGGTTCTAATATCAACGGTTCTCCTTATTTTGCCGACGAAAGGATTCGGATGGACTGACTGACTGACTCACTCATTACCGGACAATTTGCGAACTGTAGCCTACTTCGTAGGAATAAGATTTGAAACTGGTTACATGAGCAGTGTGACTAACGTCACAGGACCTACGAAGTAGAGTAGTCATTAGGACTCGAACGCGAACTCACCTCTTGGAAATCCCTACCCCCAGTTGAAATCCTGCCTATATTAAGATGGGCACCGCCCAAGTCAGAATCGCCAGTGATTTTCATCAAAAATCACCAGGAATTTTCATCAAAAGTAGGTCAGCTCAGAACTTGTTGGTAACAGTCTTCTAATGCGCCTTCATTTTAACTAAAGGAAACAGATTGAATAGTAAAGGTTCAGTAGATTTCAAGCTTCACGTGTGAAAATACATTTACATCTCTTTAATGGTTTTCAGTGCCCTTGTCCAGGATCAAAACAACGTTTTGAATCGCATTATTTTCCCAACAATACAACATATTTTTATATATAGTACTATAGTAGAAAGTTTGCATTTATGTAGTTTACGGTAGTTCAACTAGAGACCAACACCTTCTCTGCACAAGATAATAATGATTCTATGTCATTCTCCTGAGCATAACCGGTACAAAGACGAATAAATAGCATTTCTACATCACGTTGTTATCTTGATATATGAGACAACACATTTTGGGTATCGGCAATCTGATGAATGTACTATTCCGGTTTTTTTGTTTCACATTATATTCTATGGCGGTTGATCGGTGATTTTCTTCATTGATAAACGTTAAACCACCTCAGCTTCGTTGTGTGAATCGGAATTGCATTGCTGTGACACACCAACACACTCCGTGGCAGTGATTCTGTATCCCCTACTCAAGGAATCAAAATGGATCAAGATTTGAAATGACAAGAACAATTTAGACATATTTTGTTTACACATGTAATTTTTTGTTTAAATTATATCCAAGTGTGATATATAGGCCTAGTCAATATTCAAGAGGTACAAAAAAACTCAAGTTATCATATTTCCACATCATGATCAAAGTTACTTTATCTAGTTAAATTGTACCAAAAGAAGACCCTTTAAACATGCCGTCATGGCTTTGTTTCGCCCTCAGTAAACTGTTATCATTGTCGCTCACACAGACTAATCTGAAGGATGATACCACATCTTTCTTTCTTCTGCTGGGTTATTGCACCAGGATGACTTAATTGGTTGATGTAGGATATTTCACCATCAGTGGGTAATCTGACCTGAATTTGAAGCCTGCTGTGGTCAGTGATGAAATGTTTGGATGTGAAATAGGATACACGTTAAAGGCCACAGTTTACATGTATCTATAACAATATACTGAATTGTGTGTATTAAGGCTGGCATAGCGGTGTAGATAAATGCACTAACAAATGATGGAAAATTAGCATTTCCTATTTCATAAAAACAAGGACGGATGGCATATCCCACCACTGTGTATACAGTGAAACATACAGCCAAGGCTTCCCGATGGGCATGACAGTGTACTCGCTGAGCCATCAATAAATAATAAAAAAAATAATTATAAATCAAATTTTAATCTACATCAAGCAATTAAGTCAGCCTGGTACAATAACCCAGCAGAAGAAAGAAAGATGTGGTATCATCCTTCAGATTAGTCTGTGTGAGCAAATATGATAAAAGTTTACTGAGGGTGAAACAAAGCCATGACGGCATGTTTAAAGGGTCTTAATTTATTTTCTTTGGGTAGAATTTAACTCGATAAAGTAACTTTGATCATGATTTGAAAATATGAGCACATACTTTGAGGGTTTTTTTTCTACCTCTTGAATATTGGCCATATATCACACTTGGATATAATTTAAACAAAAAATTACATGTGTAAACAAAATATGTCTAAATTTTTCTTGTCATTTCAAATCTTGATCCATTTTGATTCTTTGATTAGGGGATACAGAATCACTGCCACGGAGTGTGTTGGTGTGTCACAGCAATGCAATTCCGATTCACACAACGAAGCTGAGGTGGCTTAACGTTTATCAATGAAGAAAATCACCGATCAACCGCCATAGAATATAATGTGAAACAAGAAAACCGGAACAGTACATTCATCAGATTGCCGATACCCAAAATGTGTTGTCTCATATATCTAGATAACAACGTGATGTAGAGACGCTATTTATTCGTCTTTGTACCGGTTATGCTCAGGCGAATGACATAGAATCATTATTATCTTGTGCAGAGAAGGTGTTGGTCTTGAGTTGAATTACCGTAAACTACATAAATGCTGCCTTTCTACTATAGTACTATATATAAAAATTTGTTGTATTGTTGGGAAAATAATGCGATTCAAAAAGTTGTTTTGATCCTGGACAAGGGCACTGAACACCATTAAAGAGATGTAAATGTATTTTCACACGTAAAGCTTGAAATCTACTGAACTTTTTATTATTCAATCTGTTTCCTTTAGTTAAAAAATTGTAAAATTAAATCGGCGATCGTTATTTATTTTTGGAATGAAGGCGCATTAGGAGATTGTTACCAGCAAGTTCTGAGCTGACCTACTTTTGATGAAAATTTCTGGTGATTTTTGATGAAAATCACTGGCGATTCTGACTTGGGCGGTGCCCATCTTAATATATGCAGGATTTCAACTGGGGGTGGGCATTTCCAAGAGTTCAGTTCGCGTTCGAGTCCTAATGCCTACTGTACTTCGTAGGTCCTGTGACGTTAGTCACACTGCTCATGTGTTATAAATTACAACACATATAAGGGAAGTGGGAAGAGGTGCCGACATACTGACTGCGTCACATGACTTCACAGAATAGTCTTCTGGTAAACCTATTCTAAAGCACATACCAAGACTCTAACGACTCGTGATGTGTGTTGTATCTCAGGTACGCTTTTATTGTGCCTGTTCATGTGGCAACTCTCTCAAAATAACAATTGCCAAAATGATAAAACCTACCTACTCACCTATTGTTGAACCTCCTTATTATGGATAGCCTAAACTTAATCTGCCAAGGTAATTGCGCAGTAGACCTATTACACGTTTGCCCTCACAGGAAAATAATAATTTGAGAATATACTATATGGATCTCACATATAATTCACTAGTAAAGTCTCAACCAGGACTGAAATTCTGAACATTTCATGTTGTCTTAAACATGATAAAATAAATAACATTTTCTTGCAGGTTCAGTGCATTCTCTGGTTGAACACAGTTGTGAGCTTCATGGTTGGTATTCTGATAGTGTTAACCATTATGCCGGTGGGCAGAACTTTTACATGGAATACAAACAAACTGAAATCTATCATTTTGTAAACTTCAGAACTACGAAGACTTATCTTGCTGTTCTCCCTCATATTTTTCTGTGCAGGGTTTGCTAAGAATATTTATGGAACTGAAACAAGAAACGAGGAAATCTATCCCAAATGTAGTTTAAATTTCTATTAGACTGCAAAACACTAACTGTTTGAGACGGATGACATCTTTAACTTTACCAACCTAGGATCATGTTATATTTCAGAATATATGAGGTTGATGACCAGAGATAAAGGGGTGACCAAGCTGTTTGCATCTTTACAAGTACAGGTAAATTCTAATTCCTCGCAGAGGGTTTATCTGGACGTTTTTGGTGAATCGAATGTGATCTTGGATCATGGCCTCTGTTATATAACCATACATTTCATCCCCTCACAGTTGTTTTGAATTAGCATGTCGGTATCCCAAGCCTGCGGTTTTTGTTTTGATTCACAATGTCAACTACAGCCTGACATCAAAGCAGTTTGGCAAGCGATGAAATTCAAACCTGTCACCTCTCAAACATGGCAGCAGATTGACATAATGAGCTAGCTGAGCACGTTCATTGATTGGTTTGATTTAGAAGAAACCTCTTGATCTATTTATATCGAACTCACCAAGCCAGTGTATCAATCCTGGCTTGTGAGGATGGGCTGTATGGTGCTTGAGTATCACTGATCTTCTCATTCGTGATTCTATATCAAAAAAGGAAATAAATCTGAATACTAATTGTTACTTATCTCTCTACAGGTTTCAGCCTCAAAGCTACTGTTCAGCAACCTCAACGATTTCCCTTCATATTCGAGTCTGTATCCACAACAATGCATACTGTCGCTGTAAGTAACAAGCCCCTGGATTCATTTCATGGCACTGCAATGGTCTAGTGGATAGAGCATCCTCCTTACAAGTGAGAGGTCGTATGATTAATCTCTCGTCAACTCATACCCAAGACTTAAAAATTGGAACTTGTTGCTTCCTTCATTGGTGCTCAGCATTATACCTATTAGACCTATATCTATTCTCGTATAAATACGCCTATATGCAGAAATTGTCAAATATAACCATTCTAAAGCCCATTTCTTCTCGTTCACCTAACGAGCTCCTAACATTGGATAATCCATATATTAGCGATGCTTTGAAGGATAGATATACCCCTCCCCCTTCACTGGTAGCTTATATAGAACAAAGTATCTGGATCCATACCTCAACAAGATGATTACCGCTTTCTCTCTCGTCGAATCTACGACAAGAAAGACGATTACAATTTTGACATAGTTCACTACACGTTTCTGGATAGCAATATTCCAGACGGACCTACTTACGGCGCATACATTTCTGGATAGCAATATTTCAGACGGACCTACTTTAATAGTGCGTATACATATCTCGTCTGGTAGCATTTGAGAGATCATGTGCAGATTGCGGTTCAACGTCACAGAATATTGTTGCAGAAACTTGTTAAGCAAGGCTAAACTTCCAAACGCCTCCATCAAAGTATTTCGAATTCTGTGATATGTATCGTACACCGACGGTAAAATACGACTATAGCGTGCATGATCCATGTCGCTACGTTTCGTAACTGGTGGTTATTTCAGCTTAAACCTGGGATGAAAACCGTTTGAAGATCATGTGTTCTACATCACCATGGTGTCCAAACGAGCCATCACAATCAAAGCGTGACTGGGATACACACTCTGGAAAACGACTTGGAAATTGATTTGGATCAGTGCTTAGGATTTATGTAAAGAACATCATGTCAACTGCTTTCCCCTTCTCTCTTGTAAGGAACAATAATGTGTATTTAATATTTTTATTTCGTACACATTTGGAATTGGTGCTAACTTTCAAACGAAATAGGTCTTTCGATTGCTGACCCGGAAATTAATTTATCGAAAGATATTTGATGGCGTCCTCAGGTTCGTTCTTCACAAATGTGATGAGAACCTGTGTGGTCGATAACTAGCATAATGAAGGTGCAATGATGACTATCGGTAGGATAGAAAATTTACAAATGAGGTTGCTGAGCGCGTGTGCACAATGAAAAATTCTTCCAGTGATAGTCGAACCTTATCCGCAACAAAATTCCACTACAGTGCGTAAGAAATATGTATTACTCGAAACATCAATCTGAAGGTTCACGTACCATTAGAGGACAATTATGCGCCTCCTAACGATGAAGCACCAGTCGTGAGAGTGGACATTAGTCAATTTAAATATCTCAGAACCAGGACCAACAGTGAGCGACAGTAGATCGTACAATGCGGAAACGGATGTTCACCATACGTGCCCAATGCGAACGGAAATGTCGTTGTGGAAAAAGGCGGACATTGTACCTTGTAACGTGCCATGATGTTTTACGTCAATCGGCGAGATTCGGTGCTAAACCACAATATGGAGTAATATCTCTTGTCTTTATTGCACCATGAAAGCGTCCTGTCTGTGTCTTGTGTGCTGTTCTCAGTGTTTTATAAGGTGGATAGATTATGTCTGGTTCCATTTTGCTTCAAAGATTTATTCTTTGAAACAGCAGGAACACAACTTCGCTGGGTGGTGCTTAGTAGGCTCGTCGCGATAAGACTGGAATAATGTTGAAAGCGACGTTATAAAGAAGACTGTATTTTAGATTACATCAGAGAAGACGGCTTGTTGCGTAAGTTTTAATGTGTGTACATCTTTGTCGTGTGTTGTGTTGATTGCTTCTCGATTGCTGGTTTGTTGACTTGTTTTTCTTGAAATACTTAGAATTTTGTTTGATTGTCGCTATATAGCTGAAATAATGCTGAACGCGACGTTAAACCTTAGTTCTCTCTCCCCTCCAAACGAAAAATGTGAACCCACAAACAGTACTTAGGTTCGAAAAGGAAGCCATCGGGTGGGGGAGGTTAAAAATATTGAAGAAAAGTTCTTCTCTCTCGCTCCTTGGCAGCTTTTTTGCTTTTTTTCTCCGTTAACCCTATCTGACCTGGCCTTTTTCGAACCTGTTCAGGCCTGCACGAGGGAGAGGGGACATTTCTCCCCCTTTAAATATTTTTCTTATCTCTTGAGCTATCCATGACTGCCGTTGTGATGACGTTACAGTTACTTCATTTTTAAAACTGGCATTTTCCTCGTAGAAAGGATTTTAATGAAAACTTGACGAAAACTTTTTCCTGCTACTCCATGTCGCCATTTGGAATATTGACATGATCCTCTGCTCGGGGATTATGCAAATTGGCTCAGAATGAGCCCAATATTATAAGCTATAAAGTTAAGAAGTGTCAGCTCTCAAATATTTGCGGCTCCGGAGATAAGGTCGAAGGTTTGGTGGGTCATAATGGCCCACCCAGGCCTGGTAGACTTAAAAATAGCGCCTCGCTTTTCAGATCAGTCTTGGATTATGGCCGGGGATAGTCTTCAATGAACGACGGCTGAATTATGAATGACGGACCAGACGCTTGTAATTCTAATATTTCTAATGTTATCGAAATGTGAATACAACACAGTACAGGTAAAAAAAGAAGTTTGCTGGCGTGGAGCAGTAATATAAGAAAAATAACGAAAAAACCTTCTCAACTTTCTACATCATTATATTCCGACTGCAGTTTTGAACGTAATGTTCTTCTCAAGGAATACTGTTTTCAAATGACAGACTGGTATATATAACATGCTGACATTAATAGAAACAGTTGGTCACAATAGACATGATATGAGTACAATACATGCAATAAACAATAATCAAAATCAAACATAATTGGCCTGCGAAGCAGAGGTGGGTATTTTCAGGATATGACATGCTTCAACAGTTTGATGAATACGTACATGTATTGCATGAAATCTAATTTCACAAAGTTGTTGAACAAACAAAATAACAAATATATTCAAGGTCTATGTGATTCGTTTAATTCGGAACCATACTTTTCTATAAACATCGTTTCTTTAACATCCAATAAGGCTTGATTCTCATTTAGTACTTTGTAAAAAGGGAAAACTTTAAATGAAGGGGTCAAATGTATGGCACACTGTCTGATGTGTCGGCTGACCGGGACATGACAATGGTTTTCATTATTAATCTGTTGCCTGTGAACAGTTAATCTAGATCTTAAATCTGTGGTTTGACCGATATACTGTTTTCCACAGCCCTGACAAATCAGTGCGTATACCACATGACATGTTGAATTTAACCTCAAACACAGAATTTGTGTCATTGAATTTAATGCTAGGTCCTTCTAGTATATGGATACATGCGCCACATTTCGATCTGTTACATTTCGCGACCCGTGCATGTAACTGGCTTTCCGAAAAATGAGCTTGTGAGATGAGATTTGGGGCTTGTCTCTTGCTATTAACAAAAGATGAATTGTTAACAATATCTTTCATTCTAGCACTGTTGTTTAGAATAGGTAACGTGTTTAGCACTATCGGGAAAATGTTATTATTATTCGGGTTGTGTGTAGTGACGAGAGGTATAACATTTCCGTTTGTGGCTTTAGCAGATGACTGACGAAGTTCGCTAACGGGCTGGGCAGATGCCTTCCTTATTCCCTTATCAATAAGGCCCTCTGGGCAACCTCGAGAGATTAAAGAGGTTTTCAGCTCAGTTAGCCGTAGCGCCCGAATACTGGGATCTATCACGATAGTGCAGATTCGGCGTGCCAAAGTGTAGGGAATATTTTCTCTGGTGTGTCTTGGATGGTTGGAGTGGAAGTGGAGATATAGTTGTGTGTCCGTTGGTTTTCTGTAGATGTCTGTGGTTATAGTTTCTTCAGATTTCAAAATAAGAATATCTAAAAATGGAATGCTCTCGTCACTTGTTTCCATAGTAAAAGAAATCTGAGGATGAAGGGAATTCAGAATGTCATGCAATGACTCAAGTGAACCATTTTCAAGGGGCCAGAAAATGAAGCAATCGTCAAGATATCTACGCCAGTTTTCTTTGAATATCTGGCCGAAATTATCTCCATAAGAGGTGTTTACCTTGGCATATAGGGTCAGTTCCAGGTAACTCATAACCAGAGTTGCGTAAACAGGTGCCACTTTGGTTCCCATAGCCTTACCAAGGACTTGCATGTAAAAACGATCATTAAAACAGAAAGAGTTGTTGTTCAAAATGAATTCCAAGCTATCTAAGATAAAATCCTCCTTAAAACGACTGTGGAGCGTTGCAGGGAAATTATCGAGCCAGTACTTGACGGCTGCAAGGCCTAGGCTATGCGGAATGTTACTGTATAGACTGTTTACATCAAATGTAGCCATTTTAGTTTCAGAGTCCACTTGATCTGGTAGGCCGTGTAAGAAATCCAAACTATCTCTTACATAAAGAGACAGTACATATGTAGGAAATAGGCGAGCCTCATTTGTCTTAATATTACCAGCCTTTTAAACTTGTCAATGCTTTTAGTTATTTGGATTTATTCGAATATTCGACTTTCAACCTTCATAAAACCATTTCTATGCCTCAATTAAAAAAAAATGGTTTGAAAAGTATATCGTTCAAATATATTTTTGCGGAGAAGTTAGCGAGGAAATTTGAAGAAAAAATCTTTACAACCCACTCAGACTCGAATGATTCATTTGTAGTAACCATGGTAACAGAAGAACAAAATCGTCACACAAATCAAATTCCTGGAAAAAACAGCTATCATGAACTATATAACTCGTTTTGTGACTTTATTTAATGCAATTTAATTGAAAATAAGAGACTAAATGTGGCCATTTTGGAATAAATACTAGTACTGGTTTACGTTGTATATAAGCCTGTTTTACGTTACATCTAAAATGTGTCAAATATTTTATTTTACTCAACAAGATTATTGTCGATGCTTGAAGAAAATATGCGGTTACCTGATAGTATTTAATGTATCTTACATTGCAGGCATTATCAAACTCTAGAGTGATAATCCTCTGAAAGAAACTAGCTTGCCTTCATCCCTTCTTTTTGAGGATTTTAATATCAATTGTTAAAAAAGTGTAAGGTCTTAGAAAGAGTGTTTATGGATGAAAATTGAGGACCAATGCTTACTGAATGTCGAATAAGAATCTTTATGTAATGGGGCGTAAATTACCCTATTCTTCAATAATTATTGAGCATAATATTACTTGGAGATACTGCAGGCTCAACAATATACTAGAACCAATTGTTCAAATCACGGGAGACAATTCGACATTCGGACAATTTTGATCACGGGAGATTGGATTATCTGCCATGATAGAAAAATGAAATCGATGTAAACAACATTTTTGATCAGATTCGCAGAATATTTTAGCACGAACTCTACTGAATCCGTAATCCATATATGTTTCAAATTTTAGAACAATCCATTGATCAGCCGTTGAAACGAACTCCAGTAAATGGATAAAATGACCAGAATAGAGGACGAAACACGTTTTTTATTCAACTGTTCATCACAGCTATTTCGAGGCTGGTACTTCCTTATGTCAACTTCGATTTTGCAAGTTTGGATTAAAGAAAATAACATTATCGTCACACACAAATAAAAGGTTTCCCCCGAGCAAATTTCACACATCCTTTCAAGAGAATGGTTCTCCGCCTGATATAGGTGATACAATAATTAGACCATGAATGGGTGAGATATGAAGGAGGTGGGAAAAATTGACGACGCCTGTGATTCCACAGAAAAGCCTCCCTCCGCACCTCACATTCAGACTAGAATACGGAGGATTCTAAGACGTAGTTTTGGTATTTCAGCAGCGCTTTTATTGCGGGTGTTCATGTTCATGTTAAAACCATGACCACACAGCCCCAGGTACAACCATATTCCACTCACTTTAGTGGACAAATATGTAATGCATTGTCTATGAGTTGTCATTGTTCATATATGTAGCTTTACTTGCCTAATCTACCGATATTTTGATATTAATAAGCAACGTTTGATAATGTTATGTCATTATTTTACTTAAAAGAAATTTTAGTATTTTATAGAAACTGGAACAACATTTATTATTGTTAAAATTCGGAATATATAGAATATATGATGCAGAAGTCATACATATTATTGCCAAAAAGGATACTGATAACAGTATAAGCATTTCGTTCCATAGATACATGTACCTCATATGACAATATAAAAATGAGGTAGTGATGCTCAATTATAAACATCAAGCTACACATAATAAATTCCATAACAGACGCAAATAACGAGATTATTTTTAAAATATCACCAGTTTTATTTATATCCAAACAAGAAAGTTGCTAGTTACTACTGATCATGCGCCCTTACATAATGTAGAGGATATCCAAAATAGGTTATTTTCCATAGAATTTTTGTTTCCAATTTCCATAGAATTCCTGTCATATACTATACCAAATATAATTAACAACACCGACAAATTGTAAAGTTGAGTACAAATGAGATTAGGACGAGTGCAACCCTGGTAACCTTGAATATTTTTTCTGGTATACAAGCGTCTAGTCCGTCATTCATTATTCAGTCGTCGCCCATTAAAGAATTTCTGCGTCCATAATCCAAAGACCTAATACATAAAATAACATTAGCACCAAATTAAAAGGATAAATCATAGTATACATAAAACTAGGCTAATTTCCTGCAAGACAGAAGCGGCCAACAGTTTTCAATCATGCCAGCAAGACATCATGATGCCCCCAAAATATCACATCCGTATCGCTGATCAGTATTCTTAATCCATATGATATACGTTGTAAAGTCGTTATCTAGAGCCACGCTTTGATTGTGGCTGTTCATATGAACACTGTGAGGATCTTGAGTTACATAGGTTCATACGGCCCCTAACCCCGGGTTAAGCGGAATTAGACACAAGTTACGAAACGTACCGCCATAGATCTTGCACGCTACGCTCGTATATTGCTATCAGCAAGCGATATGTATCGCCAAATTTGCGAAACTTCGAGTGGAGGCGCTTGATGTTATAGCCCTGTTTACAAGGCTACGTCATATTTACAAATAGATCAAATTTGAAACTCTGCATAAACATTTCAAGTTGGATATCAAATTGAACCCAATGACATACACAATGTGAAATATATGTTAAATTTGCATATCATATTATATGAGATCATATTGGGGTCATTAACGTCACCCTGGGTCATCTAATCTCAATAAAAAGCTGGGCGATTGTTAACAACTAGTACCTCTCGTAGAGAGAACTGCATGACCGTGACAATAAGAACTGACGACGCATATCACTCATACACACTAGTAAGATATTCATTATATTATATCAAATAAGTTCAATTTGAGGTGTATTGCTTTCTGAATGATGTGTGGATGGCTGATTTCGCCAATGAATATTATCGTTGTGCTCGTAGATAAGAAGCTAACACTTATCAAACTATATCTACGAGTCAAGCTCTACTAAACAATGTGAATCAATCCAAGCAGGCCACGTGTTGACGTCTTAGTGACGTCGTCATACCAGTAAAAGGCTATATTGGTCTGATTTTTCGAATAATTTAAGCAGTTTCTGATGGAAAAAACGGCGCGAAAAATTACAAAAAGATTATCTACTGTTCGATAAATAGTGTTGAGCACTCTTACGATGAAAGAAGGCAATTTGAAGAACAGGTAAGTTGGAGTCATACCCGCTTGGTCATCATACCATTTACTCATGCCTTGCTCCCGAGGCTATGCAAATAGAACCAAAATAACCCTAGTGTGATGGGCTAAAATATTTCAGCTCTCAAGTCTATACCGCTTCCGTAAACCAGAGGTTAGGGCACCGGGAATAGAGCCAGGCTAGTAAGGATTAAGATCAGAATTGGGTCATAGCATAATACTGTCGTCCGGGGTCAACGACCTCATTCATATTTGGAATCGTTCTCTTATCACAACATAATTGACAGTTCTTAACATCAGAATCTGAAACATCAACAAAAGAGCAGTCTGACCTGTCTCACATTTTGCCAGTTGGGCTTGCCGAAGGACCAAACTCCGCCTTGCTGCAAGAGCTTGATTGTTGCCCTAAGAGGACTCAGAGAAAAGCTTTCCATCAGTTAGCACCTATTCCAAGCAAGAACGATATGAAAATTTAAAAAAAAGACAGGTTATTGTTAAATCTGTGATCAGAATGTTGGGTGTGGCGCGTTATATATAACCGGATATTCGGTCTCTTCTCGGGTCCATGAGAATGTCATTGAACATATGCGAGTGGATGTCTACAGTTGTATATTCTCCATAGTGGGGATTCCATTGTTCTCATTCTGAAGACTAATATCGAACTTTTGCAAACGAAACGTTATCTATACTAGCATGTACTATATACATAAAATACGTCCAAATGTTTAGGCAGCCCGCCAGATGATCTCATCAGTCAAATCTACGCTCGGTAGAGGTTCGAGGTAAATGCAATAAAAAATGAACTCAAGAGTAATCAACTAAATTATTATAAAAGAAAGGCGAACTCGGGCATTTTAATCGACTTAAGTTTGGAACAAGCGGTAGCTTTGATATTCAAATATACCCAAATGGTTAGAGAGCCCGCCAGATGATGTCCTCAGTCACATCTTCGCCCGGTAGAGGTTCGAGGCAAATAAAATAAAAATGAACAAGTCAAGATTAATACATTAAATTAGTATAAAAGGAGGGTGAGCTTGGGCATTTTCATCGAATAAAATTTGGTACAAGAGGCAGATTCGACAGTCAGTAGCATGAGCTATATACATCTAATACGCCCAAATGATTAGAGAACCCGCCAGATGATATCATCAGTCACATCTTCGCTCGGTAGAGGTTCGAGGTAAATAAAATGAAAATGAACAAGTTCATTTTCAAAGATTAATACCCTAAATTAGTATAAAGGGCAGGTGAACTTGAGCATTTTAATCGAGTGAAATTTGGTACAAGCGGCTGATGTCGTGGGAATAAGTTATTTCGATTGTCGATCTGAAACTCGTATGTTCTAATAAAACATGGAACCTAACAAAGAAAGGTGATTTGTGAGAGGCAAGATAATATAATACAGCACAAAATATTTGTGGGCCAGTCAGGGTTTGCTGTTTCTATTTTTCAAATAGGTGTAATATTTAGCACTATGGAAGAAGGTTTAGGATTCAGAATTGGTGAAAGTATGAACAGATACTTCAAACGACTCTTTGCGCTGCCAGAAGGTGAAACCAATGCCGGTCAAATTTGTCTAACGTATACACGATAGCATATTGATAATAACCCAATCGCATTGGAATTGTAATCAACTACAGAAAAGAATACAACAAAGAATGTGAACCCATGGACTTGACGATAGTTCCATCATGAGATCTTGCTAGCACATTGCAACTTTCTGCCGCTCCTCTCTTGTAAGAAAGTACAGGTGGGTTGTGTATATCTTTTATCTCATGCTTGCTTGGATGTACGTGCTGATACTATCTTTTGGAAAAAGTCTTTCGATTATGGAAGCGGAAATTCTTTATGGACGACGGCTGGTGAATGAATGACGTATAGTCTTCATTCGTGATTTGTTTGACATGTAGGCGACTCGCACTTACGCGCACTGTACAAGTTATGTAATCTTGGTTCCGAATTTCGGGTTATTTCTTCGTCTTCTATCTTATCGGCAATAGACTGTTCATCGACTCGCTAATTATTTGTTTGTCTTTATAGAAAATAATTCCGTGCGTTAACTAAGATTCTAGACTAGCATAACCTTTATACAGTGTGGTTCAATTGAAAGATTTATTAACTAACATTTCGCAATTCGTTATTCGTGCATCCTGTAAACCCATCTTAATATAATCCAAATGAAATGCCAGGACCCCAATTAGACTAGTACCCATCCACTGCGCATGACCCGCTATCGCTAAGCTTGTGGACCAGTATCTAATAATGAAAAGACGTAATGGCGGCCAAATTCGAGCCCATACCTTCAACATGGAGTGTTTATGAAATGGCTCGATGCGTAGAGGACGTGCTACAGATCAATGTGAAAACTACCGCTCAAGATATGCGTCTGTTTCATCTTGCTTTAGGACTTGATAATTGATGATGTTAAATAATAATATTCTGTAAAAGATTGTTTCTTTTATCGACCTTCAGTTCGGCCTTGTCAAGAACAGGCTCTATCAGCTTGACGAGAGTGTATGTGGGTCCGCGTCAGTCCGTAACGTCACAGCATAATTTTACACAACGTCACAATACGACGGTATAATGAATTGTTAATCCGATTGTTGCATAACGTCACAAATACATGTCAACAGGTCATGACATCGCCGCTACAGTGAAGGTCGGCATTATTAGAAGCCTGTCGTCAATCGGCCCAACGTTATTAGACGACGGCGGCCAGTCTAGGACCCCAATGGGGATCGCCAGCCACGCTAGGCGGCGCTAGTGCTCCAACAGGTAAAGAAGACGTGGCGTCATAAAACGAACAATTATAACGTCGTTGCATTATGACGTTGCCTTTGTGACGTCATGAAGAACGACATGCGCATGCGTCATTTACCTCTTGGCACACGTAGCCACCTGACGTTGTATTAAAGGGACTAGGAGAATTATAGGCGTCAGATCCGACATTCAGTATTCAGCTGCGGTTCACACAAGTCCACGTACGACGGTTTAAATAGCATCCATCCAAATATGCATGAAATGAAAACAGTTTCAATGTGACAGTAAGACAACATAATGTTCTTTAATCCTTGTCACTGACCAATATTCTTGAGCCAATACCCATGGTCAAATTTTTGTTTCGGGCGCATCTTCGCTTGCCTTCGCTTCATCTGGGAGGAAAAGTCAGGTTTGTCCATCTCCATGCAAACTTGGTGTTGTCTCACTACCAAGGCCATCACGCGCGAACGTTCCCTATCGTCCCAGATATCTAACGCCGCAAATGATCATACTTACAACCCTGATTTCTGCTGGTATCATTTGCAACGTTGGCTACTCCACCAATCTCGCTATAAATCGCAGTTGGGTTTGATATGTCAATTGCTCTGTTGTTCAGCACGGCTTGTGTCTGACAATAGGAATAACTGTTCGCTTCAAGCTCTGTTACGAAGTCTAAGAAGTCCAGATCCCCCTTAACGCGACCATGTGACTTGACTCTGTATTGCCCAAACCCAGACGCTTTCTTCCTTTTTCTTCTTCTGCAGCTGGACGTTAAAAGAAACGAATTAATGTAACATTAACTAGCGTCATACTTCGCATAAATCATATATAAGTTTTGGTCGAATCGTCCCCCTAAACTACTTCGTCACCGTTGGCTCAATTTGGATATAGGCGTGACTGACCCAAACATTTTTGGGTATAGACTCGACGGATCCAGTGTTCTTAGGTCGAGATTTTGACCGACGAATATTGGGTCAAGAGTTTTAGTGAGAGAATTATTCATGGACGGAAATGAATTAGACCCAATGTAATTGGGTTGGAATGAATGGTACCCAACATTTCGACTCAAAATTCCAATGATCATAACGGGCTGCTGATCACCGAGAACACCACATTTTGTGAACCAACTAAATATTTTCAATTTAACAAATATATTTACGAATCTGCCTGGCAGTAGATTCCGCTGGTTGGGTCCTCAAACATAATTCATTCCCATTAGAAGCTTGAAACGGGGTATATTTTGTAATATATACACTGTGTGAGAACAAACAGATTTGTCTATGTCAATAGTCTATGTTAGCAAATAGAAAACTTACCATATAGCAGCAACGGCTGCGCATATCATGATGAAGAGGAAAGAGGTACCACAAGCCATCCATATTCTAATGTGAGTTCCTATGAAAACAAGGCAATTAACGTTTCAACGTCTTATTATTTACGCTTCATGGAATTTAAATCAAAAGACGATTTATTGCGGAACTGAACATCTCGCTCACTCGAAGGAAACACCTTTTATATGAGCGCTGATCAGACAATTGGAACTGATGCTAGTCTGATATCGACATTTAAATTAATACCTTTCGCCTTTTGAACCAACGAAAACATTTGAGTTTCTCTTTTCAGGGCGCCGAGTTACGTGTACGATTCGTGTGAACTATATAGAAAACTGCCACGACAAACAATCTGCAGCTTATCAAGGTTGCTTGACAGACTAGTCTTAGTCAAATAAACACAGTACTGAACATCAAAAACCATGTTGTTTGGCTTAGTCGTATGGTTTATGAACATACCAATAATAATATCAGGGGAGATTCTCGAAAGATAGAAAGATCAAACATGTCAACATATGCTGAATATCGATTGTCTGACGTGTCAGTGTCTCATTTTGAAGAGTGTCGTTATATAGCCGAAATACTGCTGAGCCCGACGTTAAAGGAGTACTTACCTTATTTTTGAGTGTGACTCTATTTATCAACAATCGTATTCAAAACCTTATTATATAAAACTGATGTTGATAGAATGCGAAATAAAAGAAATATTGAATATTTTGTTGCTCGCCACGGCGTGCACTGGGCGCCGCCATTGCACCACTGTGTGACGTTTTTAGATGAGCGGAAGGGGATGTATACTCATCTAAAAACGTCACAACGTCATGGAGATTTAAGGTTGATCGTGTTGGTCATGCCGATAATTCACACGAGAAGGAACCCAGTAAGTTCACGGATGTTCTAGTTGATTTCAGTAGTTCAAGTGTAATCATAAAAATGTTTACGAACTTAGAAGCATCGTCGTTCAACTCAAATCACTGGACAATTGCAGAGGACGCTCTTTTAGTTTATCGCTCAGCTTCAAATTTTGTCCAAATTGAATCGAGCAAGTCTTAGTTGAAAAACTTGGGGAAGAAAATTATTCAGTTGGCCGAGATAACCAACAATTTCCTTTTAGGAATTACCCCCGTAGGATTTGCCGTGCCAGTATTTTCCTAGCATTAAAACTCGGACCCAGAGTAATTCAAATGTCCGTAGTTTAAAAGTCCCTGGATCAAGCGTTAGCCGTGACGTCGTCCTGAATACTGACGTCATCAGTCACGTCATCCTACAAGCAACATGGCGGCGCCCACGTCGACCGCAAAGCGGAAACATGGTTTCACAAATTGTAATAAAAATAATAGGTTATCGCCCTCAACGACAGTAAAATAGTTGATTATATTTCTTTAAGAGTCTAACCGTTGTAATAGGAACCTATATAAAATACGGTAAGTACTCCTTTAAACCTTAATTCTCTATCTCTCTCTCTCATTTTGAAGAATACTATCGAACTGTTGCAAACTGGCCCACGAGTTCAGTCATCGAAACGTTGTCTACTAGCATGGGCTATATGCATGAAACACGTCCAAATGATTCGCCAGATACTTTCATCAGTCACATCTCCGCCCCATAGACGTTCGAGGTAAATAAAATGAAAATGACATTTCAAGATTAATATATTAAATTAAAATAAAGGGTCTGTGAACTTGAAAAAACCCCACTGTCACTGTTGTAATGAACGTTTCGCTCGCCCGACGGAAACACATTTCATATGAGCGCTGATACGGCAGTTGGAACTGGTGCTAGTCGGAACGAAAATTGTCTGTCTGATATCGACATTTGAAGTAATAACTTTTCGTCTTTTGAACCAAAAATCCCTTTGCGTTTCTCTCATGTGGACGAGTCATGTGCACTAATTAGATAATATATAGAAAAGCTGCAACGACAAACAATCTACAGCTAATCAAGATATCAATGAGTTGCTTGACAGTCTAGTCTCAGTCAAATATGAGTTGTTTCAGTCAGTATTGTCGTTTGAACTTACCAATAATATTTTCAGGACCAAACCTATGCCGAATATCGGTGGAAGGGAACTATTGTCTGAGTCTTTGTGCAGCTGAAAAGGCTCATGTCTAGACACATTGTTGTCCCCAGACTTGGCTATTGTATGCATTGTCTCGTGAATCTTACATGGAGTATAAACCCGAATATCAGTGTGCCACTGTAATTATACCTCTATCAGCTAGCTAAGGGTAGATTGTTTCATTATGCATGGCCTAAATGTAGGGTGTGGATAATTTCCGATGATTACAATGAAGCTTATGACCTTGAAGCATAATATTCGTTTTCATTTGACGGATCCACCACTATGCCCTTAACGATGTTGTACAAAATTTTAGCGCGCCCAGCAGCAGCGCGCGGTTAACCTAGCTCCCAATGCGACGGTTTTTGTCTGCTATTACACCTTCAATCATTCATTCTGGTGATCTCACGGTCTAATCCAAGTATGAGAGAAAACTAATCCTGGTGGCATAAGGTGTAACCCATTGTTAGTGTTGAATAATCGCGAATGACGTTCTACTAGCTTATGTATCCTACCCTCAACATGTGTGGTGGATCGGTCGTTTGAATCGATTAAGCCGGACCGGTAAATGTTACAGAATACTCACTGTCAGGTACATTATCAGAATCTGGTGGTAGTTCCTTTACTACTTCTGTTACAGGGGTTTCTTCCGTCATTGTCTCTCCTGGTACAATGGATGTAGACAATATAATTTATCTTTCTGTCTTGTCTGATTAATAAATCATCAGTGTTGTCATAAAGTTGTATAACTATCGTTATATCAAGATATCATTTTCCGAGATAAATGTATTTGAAGATCCAGAGTTTATTCTGCATAAAATAGATTTTTCTCAATGTCTTGCACTCGGGTTATTTGAACAAATGCGGGAAAGTGTGCTATCATGTTAACAACATTGTAGAGCAACGCATTTAACATATTTCCTATTCTGAATTTTGAGTTTGAATAGCTAAGTATACAGAACATCGATAATAATTTCTTATAGAATATTTACCTTTATTAGAAGGGGCTGTTCCTTTCGGCATGGAGAGTGTGACTTCGTTCTTCATCGATATATGAAGTGTAGGTGTGGCTGCAACGGATGAAAATATTAATGCGCAAATTAATTGAGCTCCCATTCGATATCGACTTAGTGACTTTTTAGTATGATCAGCAACGCTCGACAACCATAACATCCGTTTCTGAGATACAATACACCAGAAACGACGTGGAATTCATCCAGATACACGAATACTGGAGAGCGTTAGGGACTCTACCAGGCTTGGCATGGGCATTTTTGACCCCCACCCCCTACAAAACTTTCTGCGCTATCTCCAGAACGACAACAAAATAAGAGCTGACACTCCGTGATTTTATAGTCCATCATATTGGGGTCATTTTGAGCCTACATGTATTTGCATAAGCCCCGAGGAGACGATCATGGGTAAATGGGTACCTGAAAAGTTATGTTTTCGTCATTTTCTTCAAAATTTTAGCTTTTTCGCGATGAAAAGTAAGCAAAAACTATTTTATTTCACATCACATCAATATTTACTAATTTAGCATTCAGTTTTTGTGGAGAAAAAAGAAATATAAAATTCTAAAAAATCTGACCCAAAAATTGACCTAAAATGCCGTTTTTGAAAATGACGTCATCAAATCGGCCGTCGTGGCTTTTTTACATTTTCTGGTAAAAGTTGACTCAAGGGTATAGTGTGGTAAGTTTCACCCCCCCCCCCCCCAACTCAATAGGCGAGCGGCGATTTGCAAAAAAACGCCTTATTTTAGGAGTAAAATGCACCCCCCCCCCCGTACACACGGCCACATCCTATGTCATTTGAAAGCTTATTTAATGTACTTTTTTGTTAGACCAGATGTGGTCTTGAAATATATTGCCGTAAGATAAAAAAAATCCATTCAAACGAACCAATATCGAGTCTTATCGTCACGGAAAAAGAAAGGGTGTGGGTTTGCTTAAGTGTTAATAACTTTATTCATTTTACACCAATGCACAGTAGTGAGGTACCAGTAGTATAGAGCAAGCATTTCGAGTCATATTGACCTCAAAAATTTGCATATGACCTCTGTGACGTCACAGCGACAGCCAATCAGAAGCGAGTATTTTGGCCTTTGCGCAGGTATGACGTCACTTCCGGTCTGTGTGAATGGGGCGTGACCTGGGAACATGATAGGACATGTACTGACCTGTCTGTGGGGGTTTTCCCCCGCGCCTGCATCCGGGTATGTATGAGGGTCTGTGTGAATGGGGTGTGACCTGGGAACATGACAGGAATTTATGTACTGACCTGTGAATGGGGTGTGGAGGGTCTGTGTGAATGGAGTGTGACCTGGGAACATGGTTGGAAAACTGACCTGTGAATGGGGCGTGACCTGGGAACATGATAGGAATTTATGTACTGACCTGTGAATGGGGTGTGGAGAGTCTGTGTGAATGGGGTGTGACCTGGGAATATGATAGAAAAACTGACCTGTGAATGGGGCGTGACCTGGGAACATGATAGGAAATAGGTGTATAAAAGTGAGAATTTTTTAGGAGATTGCTGCATTCATTCACCTGCTTGACCAGCCTGAACCTGCCTCACCAGCCTGAACCTGGCTGACCAGCCTGAACCTATCTGACGAGAAGAGCTACTTGCCTGAGCGAGCCTGCTTCACCGGAGCACTACCATGAGACGTGGAGAAGATTTTCCAGGGGATCCAGGAGCGCCTCCGGCTGATGCCTTTCCCGAAGACGAGCGTGTGAGTGAACTCTATCGACGTCATTGGAACACCATACGCCATTTTTTTCACCGTCACCGTCGTTTATTGGACTTGTACAATTTCCGGTTGCAGGACCTCACGCATCTTCCTACATATGCCGAGAGTATTTTTACGGACCAGGTGACAGCGTTCAAAGTGAATATGACATTTGGGTACATTTTACGGCACAAAGAGATGGACCAGTTACGGTATTATTATCCCAGTAATAACACCTATGTGTTTGACCAGCCCTTCACGGTGACGGATGCTATTTCTCTGGAGCCACTCATCGAGCAACTCACTACGTTGGACCCGTTAGAATGGGCGCGTTTGCAACGCCCTAACACCAAATGGACTGTGGAAATGGTCAGCAACGTCAGATTTTTCGTCACCAAATTGAGAGATCATCCCATCGGCGCTCCTGTTATTCTACCACCTTGGCTGCTTTGTCGAAAAGGACTGTATGCGTTAACGGCAGGCGCAAATGGTCCCTACAAAGACCGGAAATGTCTGTTTCGGTGTTTGGCCGTTCATTTGGACCAGTGTGATCCCAAGGCTTGTGACAGAGTGGTCAATGGCTATTGGAAAGAGTATCTAAAGGCGCAAGACATAGACCCGCCACGGTTCCGGGGAGTCCCCTTTAAGTATTTGGATGTGGTGGAATCGCTGTTCCACGTCAATATCTTTGTATACAGCTTACTACCGAAGGAGGAGGATGACATATTTGTGGCTGAATTGGTTCATCGCTCAACAGAACGGTATGCCTCTACGATGAAAGTCAATGTGTTCGACCACGGCGGAGTGAGTCATTTTTCCCTGATCTACAATATTAGCCTGTATGCACAATCCTACAGTTGTGCCCAATGTCATCGGGTGTTTCACCTTTCGTTCAACCTACATCAACACGAGAAGATTTGTGACAACACTGTGAAGCGAAAATTTCCTGGCGGTGTGTACCATAATACGCCCACCATCTTCGAGGAACTGGCTGATGAGGGTCTTGTCATACCACTAGAGGACCGTTATTTTCCCTACCGGGGGTGTTACAATTTAGAGGCCATGTTGGAACCCATGGACATGTTCTCAGCGAAAACGCAGTGGACGCAGCGCCATATTCCCCTGAGTGTCAGCATTTCCACCAACGTGCCCGGCTATGACGCTGCACCCGTCTGTTTCGTGTCATCAAGTCAATGGGGTGGGCGCATGTAAAACTAGTATTTTTTTCCGAAAATATAAAAAGCGGAACTCGGACTTTACCCCTACAATAGGGGTCTGTATTATACAATATAAGGAAAAGTGCCTGTATGGGGTATGGAGATGGTCATTTTTTTTCCGTGGGCTTTACTATGGGTTGTGGGGTCTCGTTTTTCTCGTCTCGCCAAGAAAAACACGATGGGATGGGTCCCGGAGCGAAGCGGTGAAATTTTTGAAAAAGTCACCGAGGTTTGTTTATAGGCCTATAGGCTGGCTATGGGGGTATAGGTCCAACCTGGAAAATTCACACACGTTCATTGTGATATGGGTTGTTTGGTCTTGTTTTTCACGTCTCGTCATTTAGAACACGATGGGAAGGGTCCCGGAGCGAAACGGTGAATTTTTTGGAAAAGTACCATATAGCCCATATAGCTCCATACTGGCTATGGGGGTATAGGTCCAACCTGGGAAATTCACACACGTTCATTGTGATATGGGTTGTGGGGTCTTGTTTTTCTCGTCTCGTCATTTAGAACACGATGGGAAGGGTCCCGGAGCGAAACGGTGAAATTTTTGGAAAAAGTTCACCGAGGTCTGTATATAGTCCCATAGGCTGGCTATGGGAGGGATAGGTCCATCCTGGGAAATTCACACACGTTCATTGTGATATGGGTTGTTTGGTCTTGTTTTTCACGTCTCGTCATTTAGAACACGATGGGAAGGGTCCCGGAGCGAAAAGGTGAAATTTTTGGAAAAGTACCATATACCCAATTCTAGACCGCTTCTCTCTTGCAGGAAACAAGCCTATGTTTATGTATACTATGATTGTCTTTTTGAATTAGGTGCTAATACTGTTATATGGAAAATGGAATAGGTCTTTGGATTATGGACGCGGATATTCTCTAATGGACGACGGCTGGATTATGAATGACGGACTAGACGCTTGTAATATATCTCCATACTGGCTATGGGGGTATAGGTCCAACCTGGGAAATTCACACACGTTCATTGTGATATGGGTTGTGGGGTCTTGTTTTTCTCGTCTCGTCATTTAGAACACGATGGGAAGGGTCCCGGAGCGAAACGGTGAAATTTTTGGAAAAAGTTCACCGAAGTCTGTATATAGTCCCATAGGCTGGCTATGGGAGGGATAGGTCCATCTGGGAAATTCACACACGTTCATTGTGATATGGGTTGCTTGGTTTTGTTTTTCACGTCTCGTCATTTAGAACACGATGGGAAGGGTCCCGGAGCGAAACGGTGAAATTTTTGGAAAAAGTTCACCGAGGCCTATGGGTAGATCCATATAGCCCCATACTGCCTATGGGTGTATAGGTCCATACTGGGTGGACGTTTTGGGGTCTAGGTGAGCCCCTAATGATCCTATGGTGTCGTATGAGATCTTATTTTGAAGCTCTCGTGGAGGAGCATCCGACTGGACTAATGGTTCGTCCGTTTTCAATATCCTGCGCATGCGCAGTCTGGCCGTGCTATAGAAAGCAGGCATGTTGGGGGTATGTGGGGGTGTATTTGGGATAGAGATGGACCACTATGGGTCCAAATGGGTCGTGGGAGGTGTCAAAGTGAAGCTTGTGTGGGGTAGAGTCAGACTGGCGTGTTTTTTAGTGCAACTCGCGTCAACCTGCGCATGCGCAGTTGGGTGTAGTAAGTAAAGTGACCATTTTGGGGGTGCGTGGAGGTGTGTTTGGGGTAGAGAGGGACCATCCTTGGTCCGAGTGTGTCGTGGGAGGTGTTATCTTGTAGCTCTCGGGCTGTACAGCCCCATTTGAGGGATGTTCCCGTCATCTGTGACGTCATCGGTGACGGCATCAGTACGAGTAGTAGCGAAAGTGGGCATTTTAGGAAAGTGCAGGAAGGTATTTGGGGTAGAGAGGGACCATCCTTGGTCCGATTGTGTCGTGGGAGGTGTCATCTTGTAGCTTTCATGGTGTACATCCCCATTTAAGGGATGTTCGAGTCATCTATGACGTCATTGGTGACGTCATCAGTACGAGTAGTAGCGAAAGTGGGCATTTTGGGGCGGTGAAGGAAGGTATTTGGTGTAGAGATGGACCATCCTTGGTCCGAAAGCGTCTTGGGGGGTGTCATCTTGTAGCTCTTGGGGTGTAGACCACGATTTGAGAGATGTCCACAGCATCTGTGACGTCATCGGTGACGTCATCAGTACGAGTAGTAGCGAAAGTGGGCATTTTAGGAGAGTGAAGGAAGGATTAGTAGTATAAAAGCGCATTTCGAGCCCTTTTGACCTAGCGGCGCAAGGCGCAATGAGAGTATGCGCGTGTGTGTGTGTGTGTGTGTGTGTGTGTGAGTGAGTGAGTGAGTGAGTGAGTGAGTGAGTGAGGCGTCCCCAACGCCCGTCTGAACGGATGGACGCACTAACGACGGTGAGTGAGTGAGTGAGTATGATGTAGACCGGTGAGAGAACAACAACTAGGATGACAGGTGAATCATTTTATTATCCCCGCCAGTACATTATACCCAAACTGGGGGAGCCGCGTTGGGTGTGTTTACAATACAATTAGCCTCTTGTCCAATCAGAAGCCGCCATTTGCATCTGTCATATTCTTTCTTGTCCATTAGATGTATTCTCGGCTGGCCAATCAGAATTCGCCGTTTCAGAAAGTTCTATCTTTGCTCGGTGTGACCTAATATGATTCTTACTCATTCATTCATCCGTCTGTACATATGTTAGAAGTCTCTCTTTCGAGATAATTGCGGCCATATTTTTCCATACAAGGAAAAAACGGCCTTTGGTGGTAAGCTCACACTTCGCCCACTGGAAAATCTCCTCTCCTCGTGCAAAGATCACACCCGACCAAGGGTACACCTTCAAGACAGGTCAGGCATCGCTGACGATGGTAGCGGATATCTCCGGGCTCTCCCCTGAAATCATCTGTCATTTCCATAGTTATGGGCGGGTATATTTTGGTAACTCTTTTGGGGAGTCGAGCGGGAACCGGCACCTGTTCGTCAATCTTCAACGATTGCTTGTCTGCCTTGGAATTGGCTGGCTTTACCATTTGATCGGATCTGGTACAGGTTGTGAGAAATGTACATCTAACATGCGTGTTTCCGTATTTATAGTTAGAGGGGAAGAAAAGAGGGGAGGTGACCGTCCTGTCAACCAATCAGAAGCCACCATTTCAGAACGTTTAATCTTCGTTCAGTGTAACCTAAACGTCTTTGGGCAATCCATGATACTGAAGCTCGGAGCTCTTACTTCTCCCATTCAACACTGGGATCAATTTCAATCGGTTCTTCAATTCACGGCGGCGGATCGACCTCCATGAGTTCTTCCATTCTCAGATGCATTCTCATAGGAATTGAAATATCCGGTCTCGAGAGTGGCGAGCGTGATCCGTGTATGACATTTTGGTGACGTCTCAATTGACTGGGATGCTTAAAGACTATATCACAATCTGCACATTTATGCGTGGGTACTGCGCGGCGTGCACGTGTGTGACAACGTAAACTGTCCAGGCGATGAAAGCGCTTCGAGCAAGTTGTGCAAGAGAACATATCGGCTGTGGATCTGGAAATGATGAATGCCGTAAAATTCTGGCTCTTATAGGCCAACATAGGAGTACCCGGATGTTCTACAGTTCCGGATGTTCCACAGTCCCCGGATGTACAAGAACCCGGATGTACACGGATGTAAAATTCCCCGGATGTAAAAGTGCCCGGATGTTCACGAATGTTCCAGCATCTCAGACTTCTATCAGGCCCAGATTCTCTTTCGGCAGATATGGAGGCTCTGTAGAGCCGTTCTTTTCTGTCGCTGTAAGACGGAGCTGTCATTGCCACAGCGTCAGGGTCAATAGTGCACAGACCATGGCGAGGCCAATGAGCCGTCGCTGGTTCCGGCGTGAGTGCTCGTGGTCCATAGCTCGGGCATCAAGGATGGCTGTCATAGTCCAGTAATGGTGGGTGATAGCACACCTCTCCATCGAGTCCACTCTATCGAGGACCGTTTCTGTGAACTCTTTCAGGATCTGGCGTCGCCCCTCGTTGTCGTTGCCATCTGCAAGCATGGATCGAACCACTGCTTTGTAACCCGTGAGTGAATTAACCACGGTGGCATGCTGTAAAATCGAGTCGCGTAGGAATGGGTCTCCGTCATGGCTCTGCAACAATAGGAGTGGGGGTGTGGGATCCAGAGGGTTGTGTTTTATAGACCATGTCACACATGCGCTTATACGTAGCTGTACGGGGTGTAGTCCGTAATAAGTGTTATTCTGATTGGTTAGTCCAAAAAGAGAGCAACAACAACAAAGATTACAGGTCGATCCTATTATTATCCCCTCCATCACAGCACATCCACGCTGGGGGAACCGCTATGGGTGTGTTTACAATTCACTTCTGCTATTGTACGTATATTCTTCCCACTTCCCTTATATGTGTTGTAATTATAATAAAACTCCTACACTCAGGCTGTTGTGGGATTGGGACATACCAGGAGAGTGGGTATGTTTATAGACATGTTTTTTTGTATTGCAGTGATCTATTTAATGCTGTCAGAAAATTAGATAAATAATTGAAGCGGATATTTTGAAACGATCCCCCATTACAATTTTAAACTAACTTGTACGTTTGACAAAACAATATACAGCTACGACGTCAAATGAATTTGAATGTCTAAATCACGGAACTGGATTAGTTTTGGTGGCTGACATCTGAGAAACCCGTCCTCTTATGCAGTAGTTAGTGTTTTTTACCTAATATCCTATGGTGAATGACGCTCGTTATATTGAGGATTTAAAAGGTAATCTCACCAAATCTTTGCCGAAGTATTTGACCGATGACTAAATTCGACATAAGAATCATTTTGGCTTTTTAACAACGAAGTATTTCACCCACATTTTTTTTACGTAGTTTTCAGTGCGTTTGACGCAATTTAATTGTATTTTGGAGATGGCCCTTCTGTGACGTCACAGGTCAATGACGTCATAACACCTTTTGATAATAGACTGTTGAGGAACCTTTGCGCAATCAATTGACACCATCCGTTTTGCCATATGCCTGGTACGAGTGAAGATATAGTCATTTTAATCCGTATCCCCCATTTTAAAAGTAGACAGATGCAATTCAATGGTTCTTGTATTTCCTAAATTTTTCAACATACGGCAATACTTTTCACCACCACATCTTACCTCATCTGAAAGAAGAGAGTTCAAGCTTTCAAATGATATATGACAGTATTTTCGTTATTTTGGGATAACACTATCTTAGAATAGCTCAAATTCTAGTGCTGAAAATTTGGTCGAGTCCCGTGCGAGTTTCGAATCAGCGACCCCAGAGTCCGGCACCTAATCGCCAGCACTGTATGTCGGCGATCTAAACCACTCGACCAACAGGCCTCCCACAAAATAGGAGGTAGCAGACCGGTAGTCTTGAAAGCGAACATACTAAATGATAAAAAATATAAATGATATATGGTTTGCCTCTGTGTACGGGGGGGGGGGGTGCATTTTATTCCCCAAAGCAGGGTCCCGGCCGCTCGTCTACAGGGGGTAAGGGAAATAATTAGCCGCCTCCCCCCTCCAGACCTGGACAGGTGCCAAAAAAGCCCAGGCAAGATAGCGTTAAAATAATAATCAGTTTGCCGGCACCATTGAAAATTAGAACGTGCATATATATACTTAGAGTCCATGGGTGCAACAATCCGTAATCTTTTTCAGTGGCTTATTCCGACATCATATGCCTGATATGTAGGATCTTCACATTTTTCCGGAGGCAGCCAATTGATCAAAAGTCCTGGCGGTTATCTTAGATTTAAGCAATTTAATAAAACAAAATCAAAACGCGATCAATATATTCCAACATTCTGCGGCCAGCCGTCTCCCATGAATAATTCCCGCGTCCATAACCGAAACGCATTATTCATAATAACTGTACAATATAAACATCAAACTCCAGCCAAGCATAAGCTATAAAAAAATCTAAGATATATAAGCATATCTCCCGAAGACGCTGATTCGAGGTAAGCGCTGGTAACTATCATGGATTTGTGAAAATGTAAAGACATTTGCTTGGTAGACAGATGCAGGTAGCAACTTTTGATGATGTCAAGATCGTAGCAATAGTATATAAGACAGACGATATAAGAGAGGAATACTTTCTATGGAATATATCAAAATACTCACAGTCAGGGTTCAAAGGCGGTTTCAAACTTTCTGCTTCTGGAGTTGGTTCCCCCAGGTTTGTATTTGTCGTCTTTCCCACTGTATGAAGGTATATTTGAAAATCGATATATATGTTGTCATTTATCTAAACATGGTTTAGGCAGTTATTATTAGTTAAATCCATCAAGTTTAACACACGGTGAGCCTTTGAATGTCGTTCTCACAACAGTAAACGAATCACCCTTCCCTCCTTGAAGACAGGAACGAATTGGCCGGAATATAACCGGATCGATTCGTCGACAAAATGAAATTTCATATCATTTTTGGATATCAAATGGCAATGAGCATTTCAAAACGCATTGTTTCTTTTGTGGAAATTAAGGAATAGATAATCTAAATAAGTTACTTGATAGTTATATTTTTTATCATTTAGAAAGTGATCGTATAACAGTATTTTCGTTATTTTGGGATGACACTATCTTAGAATAGCACAAATTCTAGTGCTGAAAATTTGGTCGAGTCCCGTGCAGGATTCGAACCAGGGACCCCAGAGTCAGGCACCTAATCGCCAGCACTGTATGCCGGCGATCTAAACCACTCGGCCAACGGGCCTTCCACAAAAATAGGAGGTAGCAGACCGGTAGTCTTGAAAGCGAACATACAGTACCCCTCTGATGATCGTAATGACACAGCTCCCAAAGCTGAATAGATATATTTTTTATCATTTAGAAAGTGATCGTATAACAGTATTTTCGTTATTTTGGGATGACACTACATTGTATCTTAGAATAGCACAAATTCTAGTGCTGAAAATTTGGTCGAGTCCCGTGCAGGATTCGAACCAGCGACCCCAGAGTCAGGCACCTAATCGCCAGCACTGTATGTCGGCGATCTTTATAAACCACTCGGCCAACGGGCCTCCCACAAAAATAGGAGGTAGCAGACCGGTAGTCTTGAAAGCGAACATACAGTACCCCTCTGATGATCGTAATGACACAGCTCCCAAAGATGAATAGATATATTTGTTATCATTTAGAAAGTGATCGTATAACAGTATTTTCGTTATTTTGGGATGACACTATCTTAGAATAGCACAAATTCTAGTGCTGAAAATTTGGTCGAGTCCCGTGCAGGATTCGAACCAGCGATCCCAGAGTCAGGCACCTAATCGCCAGCACTGTATGTCGGCGATCTAAACCACTCGGCCAACGGGCCTCCCACAAAAATAGGAGGTAGCAGACCGGTAGTCTTGAAAGCGAACATACAGTACCCCTCTGATGATCGTAATGACACAGCTCCCAAAGCTGAATAGATATATTTTTTATCATTTAGAAAGTGATCGTATAACAGTATTTTCGTTATTTTGGGATGACACTATCTTAGAATAGCACAAATTCTAGTGCTGAAAATTTGGTCGAGTCCCGTGCAGGATTCGAACCAGCGACCCCAGAGTCAGGCACCTAATCGCCAGCACTGTATGTCGGCGATCTAAACCACTCGGCCAACGGGCCTCCCACAAAAATAGGAGGTAGCAGACCGGTAGTCTTGAAAGCGAACATACAGTACCCCTCTGATGATCGTAATGACACAGCTCCCAAAGCTGAATAGATATATTTTTTATCATTTAGAAAGTGATCATATAACAGTATTTTCGTTATTTTGGGATGACACTATCTTAGAATAGCAAAAATACTAATGCTGAAAATTTGGTCGAGTCCCGTGCAGGATTCGAACTAGCGACCCCAGAGTCAGGCACCTAATCGCCAGCACTGTATGTCGGCGATCTAAACCACTCGGCCAACGGGCCTCCCACAAAAATAGGAGGTAGCAGACCGGTAGTCTTGAAAGCGAACATACAGTACCCCTCTGATGATCGTAATGACACAGCTCCCAAAGCTGAATAGATATATTTTTTATCATTTAGAAAGTGATCATATAACAGTATTTTCGTTATTTTGGGATGACACTATCTTAGAATAGCACAAATACTAGTGCTGAAAATTTGGTCGAGTCCCGTGCAGGATTCGAACCAGCGACCCCAGAGTCAGGCACCTAATCGCCAGCACTGTATGTCGGCGATCTAAACCACTCGGCCAACGGGCCTCCCACAAAAATAGGAGGTAGCAGACCGGTAGTCTTGAAAGCGAACATACAGTACCCCTCTGATGATCGTAATGACACAGCTCCCAAAGCTGAATAGATATATTTTTTATCATTTAGAAAGTGATCATATAACAGTATTTTCGTTATTTTGGGATGACACTATCTTAGAATAGCACAAATATTAGTGCTGAAAATTTGGTCGAGTCCCGTGCAGGATTCGAACCAGCGACCCCAGAGTCAGGCACCTAATCGCCAGCACTGTATGTCGGCGATCTAAACCACTCGGCCAACGGGCCTCCCACAAAATAGGAGGTAGCAGACCGGTAGTCTTGAAAGCGAACATACAGTACTCCTCTGATGATCGTAATGACACAGCTCCCAAAGCTGAATAGATATATTTTTTATCATTTAGAAAGTGATCGTATAACAGTATTTTCGTTATTTTGGGATGACACTATTTTGGAATAGCACAAATTCTAGTGCTGAAAATTTGGTCGAGTCCCGTGCAGGATTCAAACCAGCGACCCCAGAGTCAGGCAGGTTACTACTTTTACAATATCATATTATTACTTCCTGCTTCTAATATAACAGTTTTCATTTCCCGTTGACAACTGCCTTCTAATCAATATGTATTTCATGGTCGTTGACTGTTGCTACCTAAGGGCTTGTAACCTACCTGGGGAGTTAAAACTGAGGAAAACAATTTGTTTGGTTCATTTTTTGTACTATGAGTTTATTTTGGTGAATGAATGTTTGCTTATGTGTAATTTTAGCCTTTAAAATGCCCCCGAGCAGGCCATTCACACTTGTCTAGCGCAACCCCTTTCGTTCATTACTATCATATCCATTATAATATCCATCTCCAAACTGTAATCGCTTTTGGGTACTAGATTTTTTTGGAGGGGTTTTACAAGTCAAGCCGTTTATTTCTTTGGCACGGTTATTCTAGGTAAAGAAATAAAATAGTGCCCCAGTTTTATAAATATTGTGCTGGTTGCCGAGATATTAATTTCAAAGTGTAACCATATTTTTTTCAATTAAAAAAGAATTGGCATCGATATTTTGTTGAAGGGTTGTTCCACCCTGCAAAGTTAACAATTTAATGGAAAATTTGAAAATGGAGGCTTATTCTATGAAAAGACAAGCATTAAATTGGAATAACTTCATACTTATCTATCTCAAAAGTAATATATTCGCATATTTGTAATCTCATACATAGGCTGTTCGGTAATATATATTACATGTATTGATCTTGTTCATAATTCTCACAATAAAACGACAAATGTAAGCAGGTGTGTCAATGTCCACTCAGATGGGTCACAATCCCTTAACACATACATGCGCAACGTCAATATTTGCACTAATACATGGCAGTACACATCAAATTACCGGGCGATAAGGACGTAAATGATTCAATTGATTCGCGAACCTTGTTTGAATATCCGAGGAATACAGATTATTTATGACATCAGTGAAATATTTACATTAGAATTGAAGCTATAATTCACGAGTGGCTTGCAACTACCACTGGAAAAATTCATTGGATTAATGAGCACATATTAGTGAGAAGTATTTCGTGGCAAGTTGACTTGCACTGATTCAAAAATAGTTTTTTTGCCTAATACATTAATTCGTAATTAACAGTTGGTGAGAAAAGCCGTCTTTTCAAAGGCTGAGTGCATGATTGTTTTGTTTCTAGTCGCAATCAAATGGCAAAAAAGCAATTCGCCAGTCTGCAATGTAATGACATTTTTGTTCACACTTCATTCGCCCCATCTTAAGTCGATTCCAAACTCGCAAAACTCGATTGCATTTAGTTCACATCCTATGTCTACTACATCCCGATAAAAGAGGGATATTTGCATTCGAAGGAAATTGAAAGAGTATTGCTTTCTTCAATGACCTTTAATAGTTCAGTCTGATTACAATAATGGATGATGCTCCGCAGGTAAAAATATTTCATATCATTTTACAGAAAGTAAATTTGGTGCTATCGGAGAGATTAGCACTTCGATTGGTATATGTCGATTTATTTGTACCGTTACATAAACATCTGACAAAAGTCGACATATCTGTTATCTTTCGAGGTAAAATATATTTTACGTTACTTTTTCAACTTTATGCGGACGAATGGTGCCAGTAGTAGAGGAGCCCTGATGGAAGTGGACCAATCAGAATTGAGGGCGAAAGTAGGTCAAGTATGACGCGTTTGACGTCATCCTGTGACGTAATTAGTGCGTGGTTGTAAGAAACCGGTTTAACCGGTCTTAAGAAACCGGTAAAACAGGTTTAACTGGTCGTAAGAAACCGGTAAAACCGGTTTAACCGGTTGTAAGAAACCGGTCAAACCGGTTTAACCTGTCGTAAGAAATCGGTTTTGTGACGTAATTAGGGCGTGGTTGTAAGAAACCGGTCAAACCGGTTTAACCTGTTGTAAGAAACCGGTCAAACCGGTTTAACTGGTCGTAAGAATCTGGTCAAACCGGTTTAACTGGTCGTAAGAAACTGGTCAAACCGGTTTAACTGGTCGTAAGAAACTGGTCAAACCGGTTTAACTGGTCGTAAGAAACCGGTCAAACCGGTTTAACCTGTCGCAAGAAACCGGTTTTGTGACGTAATTAGGGCGTGGTTGTAGGCAACCGGTCAAACCGGTTTAACCTGTTGTAAGAAACCGGTCAAACCGGTTTAACTGGTCGTAAGAAACTGGTCAAACCGGTTTAACTGGTCGTAAGAAACTGGTCAAACCGGTTTAACTGGTCGTAAGAAACCGGTCAAACCGGTTTAACCGGTCGTAAGAAACCGGTCAAACCGGTTTAACCGGTCGTAAGAAACCGGTAAAACCAGTTTAACCGGTTTAATTAGGGCGGTATGGTGTCTATTTTTAGCAGTAATGTCTATTTTTAGCTGTTCCTTTGTTAGCTAACAATAAAAACATCATGTGACCCTTAGACGGTTAATAGGATAAAAGGCGAGAGTTTTCGAACTCAGGTACCAACCACTTAGGGACGAACTCACTTGTGTATACGTTCCCGCAGCAAATCGTGATTCCTCTGGCTTACAACGTGTATGCGGAAATCTTCGGCGAAAATGGTACGGCAAGACTACGTATTATCAGGTACGGAGATGTAGCGGACTCTGAGTTCGTAAAGTGTATCACGATGACCACTAAGGCTTGGGACAATGTAAAGTTCTACGCCTCTACGATAGATGTGTTCGTCAACCGTAATAAGCAGACGCATGAACCGCTGTACTTAGACGATGACGTTTACCTCAGTCACAACGTGTATCAAGGTAAATCCCATATACATTTAAGGAGGTGGAGAAAATGCGATTACAACAAGAAAGTCTACCCGACAAAGGAGGGCATCACACTAAACTCTGTCTTGTGGAGTGCTCTGAAAGCCAAAACTCCAGACATCGACTGCAAGTTGAAAGAAATGACGTCTACTATTCAAGCCTGTGATGCAGGAGCTTTCGACGATGACGACATGGTCAATCCTCGGCCCACACGTATGGTCAATCGTAGGAAACAATTTCTACAGCACGCTATAAAGAAGGCGTACATAGAAGAGATTGTATCCATGATCGGAGAGATAACGCGTGAACGATGCGCAGGGTGTGAAATAGACGATCCATCCCAAGATCACTACGATTGCTTGATGATCGACCCCGACGAAATGGCTGACGT
>JAVTVY010013742.1:0-58300 GCA_036873755.1 Hanleya hanleyi | reverse complement strand
TATCTTCACTGGGCCTGACCTTTTGCGGCTCCTCTTCAGTAGGAAGTTGTCGCCCAAATCGTAGAGACGGGACATGAATCAAACGTTGGTGCCGTCTTAACTGACTGGATCGTTTGAAGAGTTGACCACATTCATTACATTGTTCCGTCGCACCCTCGTGGAGTGAGCGTTCGTGGCGCAGTAAAGCATCTTCCCGATTAAATGACCGTGCGCAGGATATACAAGTATACCGTGCACCGTTGTGGATGGAGGCCTCGTGGCGTCGTAATTTTTCTGGGCGAGTAAATGACTTCTGGCAAGTTGCGCAAGTGAACAACATCTTGGTGGTGGACAGAGTGTCTGATGAAACGGCAAGGCCGCTTCCCTTTTATAGCACGCTAGCTGTTGGTCTATTTTTAGCACACTCAGTTCAACTACCTACCGGATGTAGGCTGTTTCTAATCGTCATCGGGCAGGCCAGGATACCGTTGAGGAAACATATCCTCAGATAGTTGTTTGCGCATTCTGAGTATCTTTCAGTGCATGGGTGAATACTTTCAGCCGATGGGGGGGGTGGGTCAGTTTAACCACGAAGAACGTAACATTGGTGACCCTCTCCACTATCCATTTGGTGTTGGGACGCTGTTCATAGGCCCATTCCAAGGGATCCACAGTGTCCAGTTGGGCCAGCATCGTCTCTAGCGACGCCCGATTGGTGATCGTGAAAGGATGGTCGTACACTGGGTTGATGGCACTGGAATAGAAATAGCACAATTCACGCGTCATCTTATGGCATAAGATGTACCTAAATGCTACATTTAATGTGAAGGACGTAGGTTGGTCATTGAAGATGGCTTCCACGTAGCTGCGTAGACGGGCGAGGTCGGTCAGTCGGAAATTGTACAAGTCCAATATAGGGCGATGACGGTGGAAGCAGTGTCGGATCATGGGCCAATGGCCTCGATATATCTCACTCACTGGATGATCTTCGGATAAGAGATCGCTGGGAACATCCACCGCATCTTCCAGAAAATGTTCGTTGTTGTCAGGCGTATGACTGAAAACAGTAATGCTAAGAACCGGCTGGATATCTAGGCTCTTCTGAGCTGTGGGTATAGGCGGGCTCTCCGTGATCGCATCACCAGTGGCATTCTTCTCCCCGGGTTCATCTTCAGTGGATCTGTCCCTCCTGGGTGCCTCTTTAGTGGAAAGTTGGCCCTCATGCCATGGTGACGGACCATGAATCAAACGCTCATGCTGTTTTAACTGACTGGGTCGTCTGAAGAGTTGACCACATTCTTCGCATGGACGCTTGGGTGGCCCATGAATTGAACGTTCATGGCGCTGTAAATGATCTGGGCGCTGAAACGACAGTGTAGGCCTACATATCGTACAGCTATCCCGGGCGGTTCCATCGTGCTTGGTAGCCTCATGGCGGCGCAAGTCGTGCCGGCGAGTGAACGATTTCGAGCACGTAGTACAAGTGAACATCTTGGCGGTTGACAGAGTGTCTGATGAAACGGTCAGGCCGTTTCCTTTTCATAGCAAGCTAGCTGTTGATCTATTTTTAGCACCATCAGTTCAACTTGGACGTCAGCGACAAGAACCCGGATGTAGGCGCGGACGTCATTGAAAAAAAAATGCTGTGGCGTCATTGGTGACGTCATCAGTACGAGTAGTAGCGAAAGTGGGCATTTTTTTAGCAGTGAAGGAGTATACACTATGTACAAATAGAATACAGGTGGTATGTACAAATAGAATAGTAGTGGTATGTATAAGGTACCAAAAAAAATTCTGGTTTCGCATCATACGCCTGACAACATCGAACCTTTTCTGGAAGATGCGGTGGATGTTCCCAGCGATCTCTTACCCGAAGATCATCCAGTGCGTGAGATGTATCGACGCCATTGGTACATGATCCGACACTGTTTTCATCGGCATCGCCCGATATTAGACTTATATAATTTCCGGTTGGAAGAAAACATCCGTCTACGTAGCTACGTGAAAGCCATCTTCAACGACCAAGATACAGCCTTCAAGTTAAATCTCACTTTTGGATACATTCTTCGCCATAAAGAGACAGACCAGCTCCGTTACTTTTATCCCAGCAATAATACCCGGGTGTTTGACCAGCCTTCACCATTATCCATCGTGCGTCACTGGAGACGATGCTGAAGGAACTGGACAGCGTGGATAGTTTGGAATGGGCCCAACAACAACGCCCCAACACAAAATGGCAAGTGGAGAGGGTAACCAATGTTACGTTCTTCGTGGTTAAACTGACCACCATCCCCATCGGATGAAAGTATTCACCCATGCACTGATAGATACTCAGAATGCACAAACAACTATGTGAGGATATGTGGCCTCAACGGTATCCTGGCCTGCCCGATGACGATTAGAACAAACGGTTAGGAGCGAACATGGCCGAAGATGGAACTTTCTGAAATGGCGACTTCTGATTGGACAAGAATACATCTAACGGACAGGAACGAATATGAAACATGCAAATGGCGGTCTCTGATTGGACAAGAATCTTCTTGAATTGTAAATATACCCAACGCGGCTCCCCCAGCGTGGGTATGTTATGATGGAGGGGAAAATAAACTATATGAAAAAAAAAAAAACTTGTTGTTGTTGTTGTTCCCTCATGTGTCATCCTTGTTGTTGTTTTCTCTGTCTCTCTCCGGTCTATATCATGGCGTCAAAACGTCTAGCAGGACCCATACAAGGACCAGTTTTCGACACTAGGTGACCACATCCCGCCGAAATGGCCAGTTTTCGACACCGGATGTGCCGCCATCTTGAACATACGTGCCGCCATCTTGGATATGGCCCATAATGCACCGGGTCAAAATACTCGCTTCTGATTGGCTGAGAGCTCTGTGACGGATTTGAAATACTCGCTGCTGATTGGACGAGAGCTCCGCATTGCGTCTGCGCATGCGCAGAATGATATTCCTACCGCACCATCTCGACCCCAAATACCTTCATGTACTGCCCGAAATGGCCACTTTCGCTACTACTCGTACCGATGACGTCACCGATGACGTCATAGATGACGCGAACATCCCTCAAATCGGAATGTACACCCCGAGAACTACAAGATGACACCTTCGAGGACGCATTCGAACCGTGAATAGCCCATCTCGATTCCAAATACCTTCATGTACTGCCCGAAAATGTCCACTTTCGCTACTACTCGTGCCGATGACGTCACCGATGACGTCACAGATGACGCGGACATTCCTCAAATCGGAATGTACACCCCGAGAACTACAAGATGACACCTTCCAGGACGCATTCGAACCGTGAATAGCCCATCTCGACCCCAAATACCTTCTTGTACTGCCCGAAAATGGCCAATTTCGCTACTACTCGTACCGATGACGTCACCGATGACGTCACAGATGACGCGAACATCCCTCAAATCGGAATGTACACCCTGAGAACTACAAGATGACACCTTCGAGGACGCATTCGAACCGTGAATAGCCCATCTCGATCCCAAATACCTTCATGTACTGCCCGAAAATGTCCACTTTCATTTACTACAGAACCAACTGCGCATGCAGATTAACGCGACATGCATTCAAAAACACACCATTCTGACTTCTACCCCACACAAGCTTCACTTTGACACCTCACACGGACCATTCGAACCGTGATTAGCTCATCTCTAACCCAAACACACCCCTACATAGCACCCCAAAAATGCCTGTTTTCTATACTACGACCAGACTGCGCATGCGCAGACTATTGAACACGGACGAACCATTAGTGTAGTCAAGTGTTCTCCCACGAGAGCTTCAAAATAAGACCCTCACTGACCCCATTGGACCATTAGGGACTCACCTAGACTCCAACATGTCCACCCCTTATGGGCCTATACACCCATAGCCATGCAGTATAGGCCTATGGGCCTACCCAGGCCTCGGTGACTTTTTTCAAAAATTTCACCGATTCGCTCCGCAACACTTCCTATCGTGTTCTAAATGACGAGACGGGTAAAACGAGACCCCACAACCCTACCGCAAATGTATAGAAGTACGTTTCCCAGGGGTATAAACATTGAACCTATACCCCAGTATGGGACTATATGGGGCTCGGTGACTTTTTTCAAAATTTCACCGATTCGCACGGGGACACTTCCTATCATGTTCTAAATGACGAGACGAGTAAAACGAGACCCCACAACCCTACCGCAAATGTATAGAAGTACGTTTCCCAGGGGGACAAACATTGATCCTATACCCTCAGTATGGGACTATATGGGGTTCGGTGACTTTTTTCAAAAATTTCACCGATTCGCACGAGGACACTTCCTATCATGTTCTAAATGACGAGACGAGTAAAACGAGACCCCACAACCCTACCGCAAATGTATAGAAGTACGTTTCCCAGGATGGTCCTATACCTCCCATACCCCATATAGGCATTTTCCCGTAATTTAGGATAAAGTCCGTATTCCGTATTTTTTCAGGAAAATTTTTACATACACACACCCTGGAACTAGGGGGAGATAACTCTATTGATAGACAAGCCCCGTTAAGCCCGGCGACCTATATACCCCTCATACCCCATATAGGCATTTTCCCAGGTTTTTCGATAAAGTCCGTTTTCCGGTTTTTTTTTCAGGAAAAATTTTACATGCACCCACCCATGACTGGATGCCCCTTCACATAGGCTTCACATGGATACCTCATAGAACTCCATCGGCCCATTAGTGGCTCCCCTAGCTCCCCAAACGTCTATTTCCATACCCTTGGGCCACCGCGCATGCGCAGAAGGCCGATATGTCAACCCCACACCCAGTCCATTAGATGCCTCTTCATGAATGCTTCACATTGATACCTCACTCGACCCCATTGGACCATTAGGGGCTCCCCTAGCTCCAAAAAGGCTATTTTCATACCCTTAGGCCACCGCGCATGCGCAGAAGGCCGATATGTCAACCCCACACCCAGTCCATTAGATGCCCCTTGATGAATGCTTCACATTGATACCTCACTCGACCCCATCGGTCCACTAGGGGCTCCCCTAGCTCCAAAAAGGCTATTTTCATACCCTTCGGCCACCGCGCATGCGCAGAAGGCCGATATGTCAACCCCACACCCAGTCCATTAGATGCCCCTTCATGAATGCTTCACATTGATACCTCACTCGACCCCATCAGTCCACTAGGGGCTCCCCTAGCTCCAAAAGGCTATTTTCATACCCTTCGGCCACCGCGCATGCGCAGAAGGCCGATATGTCAACCCCACACCCAACCCATTAGATGCCCCTTCATGAATGCTTCACATTGATACCTCACTCGACCCCATCGGTCCACTAGGGGCTCCCCTAGCTGCAAAAAGGCTATTTTCATACCCTTCGGCCACCGCGCATGCGCAGAAGACCGATATGTCAACCCCACACCCAGTCCATTAGATGCCCCTTCATGAATGCTTCACATTGATACCTCACTCGACCCCATCGGTACACTAGGGGCTACCCTAGCTCCAAAAAGGCTATTTTCATACCCTTCGGCCACCGCGCATGCGCAGAATGCCGATAGTTCAATCCCACACCCAGCCCATTAGATGCCCCTTCACGAATGCTTTACATTGATACCTCACTCGACCCCATCGGACCATTTTATCTAGGGACTACTTTTTCTCCGCGGAGGCGACCGCATCACCGCCAGACATGACCGCATCACCGCGGAGGAATACATGGAACTATTTTTGACCTGGAAAAATTGGAACTCTCCTGTGCTGGAGGTAGCTTTTTGGTCAATTTTGAAATACTCGCTTCTGATTGGACGAGAGCTCTGTGACGGATTTGAAATACTCGCTTCTGATTGGTCCGCCCACACTTGCCCCACAAATTTGCATAAATAAGACCCAATTTGCGCTTTTACTACTACTGTCGTCAATTTTTCCCACCTCTTGCATATCGCTCCAATATATTTTTGAAAGAGCAAGATTATGCCATTATTTCAAGGCACAGGGCAGTTATGTTACCCCCTTACTAAAAATTTTAACTCGAGAGTTTCCGCCCAAAAGTGCTTTTCTAAATAACCTCTTAAAACGTAGCAAAATTGTTATATTCGGCTCAATTTCCAGATAAATCTGTAAGAACGATTTATTAAATTATATTGTGTTGTGTTCCCTGTTCCGGTGTCAAGTTGAAATGACGAAAAAATTGGCAATCACCAATTATTTGACAAATGTTCTCGACGTTGATGAGACATGATTTTTATGCCCAGACAAGGGGCATAACTGAGGCTATACAAAATGTACTTCCTGGCCCCGGTCACAGTGAAAATGAACTCTGCCTTCTATCCGTACGAGCTCATTTTAAAGGGACTGACAATGCCGAACATTATATTATAGATATAGGCCAAAAGAAGGGAAGAAGAATTATGATGTGTCAAAGAAAAACCCCGGGTCGTCTGTCCTATTATGAAATTAGTTCCTACGACAGTAGGCAAGTTCCCTTAACCGAAGGTCCCAATGTTAGTCGCAGACAGGGTTGCAAGGCAGGGGTCAAAATTTCCAGATCATCCAGTGGATGACCTCGTCAAAAACTGAGGTCATCCCAGTGAGATTGAGGTCATCCATTACCTTCAACCTGTAATCTTAATGGAGTGTTTCATTTTTTTTTACTGCTGCCAAATGCCATTTTCAGGTCGTAAAGTTGAAAGGAAAAAAAAAACAAAACAGAAAAACACTTGAGAATATTATCTTGCACATCCTCATGCGGGCATAATATTATAATACAAGATCATTTTCTCTTGGGGTTATGGTGTTGTAGCAAAATGTAATAGGTGCACATAGAATTGTCAATATCAAGACAAACCTCACAGGACGTTTTGTTACTTTCATTATCAAAATGTAACCAGGAATGAAGATCTGTTTTGTCTTCATGAATCTTGAAAGTGATAAACTTTCATTGAAGTACTGGTCGTTTTGTGCATCACTCCAACTAGACAATTCATGATGTAAAAAAACATGTGCTGTCAGCCACGGAAAGTTCGTGTTGTTGTTGATGTTGTAAGAGAAAGTGCATGAGTGGAATTGTTCCTAGGGAACTAATGCTGGCATAGCCTGAAGTTAGGAAAGGAAGGGAGGTCACTCGTGGCGACAGTGTATCCGCATAGGATCATTTCACACCAGCATCCACACAAGTAGCAAGCATGGCCGACCGGCAGCGAAGTTGGGCTGTCAGCGGGAAAGATGAACAAACATTTTTAACAATTCTGCCAAATCCATGATATTGACAGTTTGTTTCTACGGAAGCCAATTTTTTGTGATCGTCAGGAGGACGACCTGGGCTTCAATTTTACTCGTCAGCAGATTTTTCTGGTCGTAAAAACGAGTGAACGACCGAACATTTTGACCCCTACAAGGGCTTGCAAGCTAAAGCATACACCCAAGTTCATATACGAATATTCTTCCAAAGCTGAAGGAAAGAACTATGAAACACTGGAGGAATCAATACACTGCATACCATGTATTGTAGAATTCAGATCTGAGGTTTTATTAAAATACTCAAAGCCTCAAAAGTTTCTGCCAGTCAAGATTGTCAGAGGCAACCTGCCACCAATTTTTCAAAGACATGTTTCCTGAATAGACTGCAGTCACTGGCTTGATGCAATGACTTTGGTTTGAATGCCTATCTGACATGTATAATGAATAAGCTTATTCAACCACAAAATACTTTGGAGAATTCAAAAACACATTTTCATTTTTTTTTTCCATTATAGTGTAAATATTAAAAAAATTAATTAGGTAATGTATATAAAAATGTGTTGCTTTCTTATATCTCTTCGACATGGGCGAAGCTTTTCTTGGAAATACGTTTCTACATTGCTGTGCACATGGGAGGTCGAGCTTGTATCTTTGCTTTTTATACATATATTTTTCGTGTTTGCTTTGAAACCAATGTAACAATCTTAAACTTACTTTCTAATTGCCTGTGTTCAGGTAGACAAAAACGACGAAACACATCTGCAGATCCGCACTTTCACCAACAGAAGCCCTTAGGATCTACTTTACGTTTCCCAATTTGTTGTTGTTGTTGTTGTTGTATATCTGTAAATCCACTCCCAAAGAAAGCAAATCTCATTTTCGATGTTTTCGCTCAGTTCATTGAATACATTGAACAACATACTACTCTCATTCATCTGTAGAATGATCCATTGAGAGGCTCAGTTGAGTTTCCTCAATAATGTACCTGGATACCAACATAATTCGCAAGAATTGTGAGAGAACATGAAATCTTAGGTTGAAAATGGCGGCAAAATACATGAACCCATATGAAAACCATAACCGCACGTGAAGGTGGACTTGCAGATAAAAATACTAAATTACAAAAATTAAACATTTATAAACAATGTTACTATTTATAACCAAACCAAACCTGCTTTGATCTATGCCATAATCTCCGCCAGGAGAATACAATACAAACGTTAAAACGGAAGTTTTAAAACAAAAGTTATCTCCCCTGGGGAGTTATCCCCCAGAGGAGTAGTCTCCCCTTAGGGGAGCTCTCTCAGCTCCAGCCAGGATATATAAGCCAGCTCCCAGTATACTCTTCCTCTTTTCTCTTGTTATAAACCGAGACCTGTGGTGTGCAAGGCCGCGGAGTGAGGGGAAGGATGGGAGGGCCATAACATCAAAGCAGGTTTGGTTTGGTTATAAATAGTAACATTGTTTATAAATGTTTAATATTTATGGCCCAAACCTATACCTGCTTTGATCTATGCCTCACTACCAACATATGGAGGAGGGAACCTCGGCCTTAATGTATTTGCAATGGCAGGCTAAATATCCGCTGAAATAATCACAAACAAGACAATCACAATCAACAAGAAAACCCTGGTCAGACTCCGAAGGTAGTCAAGGATATAAGAAGTGGCTACTTAGCTTGTTGCATGTCTCCATGCATGTAGCTGTGGTCTTGGATGTGGAGCACAGTGTTACCCTCCGTATAGGAACTCAGGCAGTACGGCCGGGATGAGCACTTGGAAGGCAGCATGTATGAGTTGGGATCTTTGTTCGCCAATGTAACATACAAGGTGTCATAATCTGTGATGTGGATGTGGTACGCAGTATTACCGCCAACGGAACTGAGGCATCAGGACACCAGAGTTCGGAGGTAAGGCAAGTATGAGTTAGGATAGTGTTCGCCATCATGCCATACAAGTCGTCCACCTATTCGCAGCGCTAGTCCACATTCCGCTTTAGGTCCAACTCTGTGTACTTTAATCCCCGATGTAGACGCTGGACTGTTGAGAGTTGACAGCGGAATCTTTGAGTCTCCTCTTTGTCTTTGTCAACTTTCTTTACTTTACTGTTGCTGACACTGGTGACCTGGAAAATAAACATTATTATACTCACAAAAGTGTCAGTTCTTTGTGCGTTGAACTTGTGAGTTGACCGCAAGGTGACTCAGCTGAGATGATCTAGAAGGACATAGCTTTAACCTGAAATGACACAAGCAAAACTGCAGTAAGGTCAAAGATTAAAACTCACCATTGTGTCAGGTTTCTTGATTGCTGACTTGAGAGTCGCTGACTGGTAAGTTGAGCTGTTACTTCTTTCTGGTGATCATGTAGTGTGTGGACGAATGATATGACTGAGAGATGAGATGAGATGATACAGCAAGCGGGTGACTTGCTGCGATGATGACAATTTTGCCCCCCCCCCTTTTTTTTGAAGGTTACCTGACCACGTGCTGGGCAGCCACCAGTGGCCCCAGCATGGTCACACTATCTGATTGGACTGACATATCTCTCAGATAGAAATTGGTAAACGTGGAATTTGCCGTCCAGGCACAAGACTGGACAATGTCATGGAGGGACAAGTTCTTCCATAAGGGCCAAGACGAAGCGATGGCGCGAATTTCATGAGAAGAAGCAGTCGATAGAAGCGGGGAAGCGTCAATGGCCAATTGATAAGACCACTTAATGGTTTTCTTTAACCACGAAGAGATGGTATTCTTAGTAATGTCACGAACCGCCGAAGGACGAAGGCACAAGAATAACAGACGACGCGAGCCCCGACCGGGATCGGTACGAGTGAGATAGTGACGTATGGCTCGAACAGGGCATAACAGTAGGTCGTCTTCGAGGCCATGAACGAAGTCTGATAACGCAGGGATGGAGTACAAACATTGCGCACACGGACCTAAGCGAACAGACTCATTTTTGGCGATGAACTCCGGAATAGGTCGAAACGATACGCGCGACCAATCCGCCGACCAGGTCATAGAAGATCTTTCAAGAGCATGACGTTCAGACACTCTAGACGCCAAAGCAAAAGCCGCGAGAAAAACTGTCTTGTAGGCAACAGCTTTAAGAGACGCGGACTGTAAGGGTTCAAACGGAGGACGAATCAGCGCACACAGAACCACACCAATATCCCATTTCGGTAACAGCTGGCGAGTACGACGAGACTGTAGCGCGAAAGCCCGAATGAGCGCAGAGATATTGTCATTTAGACTAATGTCGATGCCGGCAGAAAGACGTAAAACCCTAGCCAAAGCAGAACGATATCCTTCAATGGTGCTGATTTGAAACTTCTTGTCGCGATGGAGGTGAAGAAGGAAGTCAGCTACTAAGGAAACAGAGGCAGAGTCGGGATTGGCATCACGTTCTCGGCACCAGGAGACGAAATAGGCCCATTTCGCTTGATAGAGCTGTGAAGTGGAAGATCGATTGGCTGACACCATCGTCTGTGCAACTTCCGCTGAAAATCCTCGGACTGTGAGTGCACTCTGGATAGTCTGCAGACGTGTAAATTGAGCCACCGCGGGTTGTGATGAAATAACCCGTGAGGTTGACGTAACAGGCCGGGCCAAACTGGTAGACGTCGTGGCGGAGCTGTGAGAAGTGGAAGCAGAATCGGAAACCACTGACGACGAGGCCACCACGGAACCACAAGCAACACCACGCAGTCGTGCTGAGCAATCTTCTGGAGAACTTCTAGAATGATGGCCATCGGAGGGTAGGCATAGGCTATGAAGTTGTCCCAGCTGATCGAAAGAGCGTCGATGGCGAAGGCTTGAGGGTCCAAAATCGGACTGACGAAGAGGGCCAGCTGTGCATTGTTCCTCGTTGCGAACAGGTCAATCAATGGAGAATCCCAAACGCTGCAAATCTGACGAAACGCCTCCGGATGAAGCTGCCATTCGGTCTGTAGGACGGTGTCGGGGCGAGACAGGCGGTCTGCTAGGACATTGAGCCGACCCGGAACATGGCGAGCATGGAGATGGCAGTGATGAATGAGAGCCCAGTCGAAGAGGTCCCACACAAGTTGAAAAGTCGAGAGGGACCGGGTGGTACCCATCTTGTTGATGTGGGCAATGACCGTGGAATTGTCCGTAGCTATGAGGAGGGAGGAATTGATGAGAAGGAAGCTCCAATGTTGAACTGCAAGGATGACTGCCTTCATCTCCAGAAGGTTGATGTGAAGTCTGGACTCCGAAGTCGACCATCTGCCGGAGACCTCCAGATCGTCCAGATGGGCTCCCCAGCCCGTCTCGGAAGCATCGGTATAGAGATGATAAACCGGAACCGGCGACCAGAACGGAACTCCCCGCATGACGTTGTGACGAGACTGCCACCAAATCAGATGTGGATGTAGCGACGTCAACACCGGAACCGCAGGATTGAGAGATGACCTCTGAAGATAAGGAGACAGATGGTACTGCAGCGAACGAACCCGGAGTCGGCCGTAATGAGTAAGATCCTGCGTGGAAGTGAGCAAACCCAGAAGACTTTGCCACTGTTGTCGTGTTCGAGACGTTGATGATAAAAACCTTAGAATCAGCATCTGAATTTTGGTCCAACGGTCCTCTGGAGGGCGTACCAGTTGCAGACGAGTATCGAACACCGCCCCGATGTAACGGCGAACTTGCGCTGGAACCAACTCCGACTTCAGGGGATGCGGGATGAAGCCGAGGTGACGTAATACAAGCAACGTGAAACGGACTTGCGCGTTGAGAACGTCCTTGTCTGCAGCCCACATGAGTATATCGTCTATATACACCTCGATGAAAATACCCCGAAGATGAAGGAACGCCATTACTGATGACGTAATGCGGGTGAATAACCAAGGAGCGACGTTGACTCCGAACGGAAGAACTTGCCATTCGAAGCGCCGATCGTTGACGACAAACCGTAAGAAACACCGATGACGAGGATGAATAGGAATGTGGAGGTAGGCGTCTTGTAGATCGATTGAGGCCAGCCAATCCAAATGATTTAGGCGGGCCCGAATCGATGATACAGACGCCATCTTGAAATGAGGAGGAGTTATGAGATGAAACTTGTTCAAAACCTTGAGGTCTATCACCATCCTCATATGGTCCGAGTCCTTTTTGGGCACCAGGAACACGTGGCTGTAAAATCCAACGCTGACGTCGTCCTGAGGAAGTTCTCTGACGGCACCTTTTTTGATAAGAGTGTCGACCGAGGACAGGAGCATCTGGACATGCCCTGCGGGAACTGGAATACGGAAGGGGCGAGGCCGAGAGATAAGCCTGGGTCTGGACTGGAAGTTGAATAGGAATCCCTCCTTCAGAGTTTTTATAATCCAGTCGTCGTCCGTAATCAGTCTCCAGTTCTCGTAGAAATGTAGCAGACGCCCGCCCACAACCGGATGATCGTAAAGCCGAAAGGCGGGCAGATGGAAATCGTTGACGTGAACGGGAATGGCAGTCGGATAGTCATTTGTTGGAAGAGCCTCCGCGCTTGGAACCTGATTTCCCACGGGCGGAATGGTGGCCACGGCCTCTACCTGGAGGTTTGTCGATGCCACGAAAATCATGCTGAGGGAAATCCTTCTGCTGGCCGGGTTTGGAAGTACGACCCCGAGAAGGCTTGCGATCCACAGAAAAAGCAGGGCGCCGAGCAAAAGCAGGGCGCCGAGATTAACCGAGCAGTACGTTCCTCGCGAATAGCCGGCATTACGGAATCAATAGCGTTGTTGAAAACCCGTTTAGATGACAATGGCTGCCGTTGTAGCTGGTCCTTAACGAAGTATGGAACGTCAGGTTTGACCCCCTTCAGTAAGGTAGAACGTTACGCTTGCAGAAGAGAAGCATAAGAAAAGGCACCTGCCTGAATGACCGTACGGTTAGCTTTAACGAGCGTATCCATGAAGCCACGTAAATACTCGATGCGTCCAGGAGATAACAAAGTTGATCCATCCTTCACACGTAATGCAGGATCCAAGGTAATCCGGGATGACGCCAATAAAAACCAATCCGCGTAAGATGAAGCGCGTTGGATAGACAACAACACATCCATAATGGTAGAGAAAACTTTGAATGGAACCGAAATAGCAGCTGTAGCGGGTGATTTCGTAATTCGACTTAAATCCCGATCCATTTTGGGTGATTTCTCCGGCAACACGTTGTCATGGACTGAGTGACGGAAAAAGGAGGGCTTCTTAAGTTTGTTGTCATCTTCCAACTGTTCCTCCAATAACTTCAGATTAGACTCCCAAGCTGGTGACGGAGCGCAGGAGGAAAACGTCGTTCGTGACGCCGACGATGACGTAAACGCGGCCGAAGCAGCAGTCGGACATTTAACACGTGACGAAACCGGCTCCGATGGACACGGCATGTCCGGAACAAGCGCCAAAAGTGCTTTCATTTTAACCGAGAACGCCATCATAGATGAATCCTCCGAACTTTCCGACGCCGAAGAGGAATTATCATCATCAGACAAAGCAGTCGAAACCGGGGACGGAGATCGAACAGTGTGACGATGATGTAAGGGCGGAGAACTCTGATCGAGAGTATAGTCAAGAAACGGAGTCTGCGCATGATCAGACTGACGTGACCAATGGCGCGGAGACAAACGGGAACGTCGAACCGGAGAATGAGAACGACTGACCGATGAATGAGAAACCCATAAATTAGCATCACGATGACGCGATGAATGAGAACGACGAACCGGAGAACGAGAACGCCGAACAGGAGAATTTGAATCCAGTACAGCCGAGTACACCCGACGCGACGGTGAAACAGGACGTCGCGGAGACGGAACATACCGACGTACAGGCGAACGAGAACGAGAACGGTGATGCGGTGAACCAGAACGACGAACAGACACGCGAGACCGATGACGTGAAGTGTCAACATGCGTCGAACCTGGAGGTTGTAAATCCGTAACACGCACATTTACATCAGAACCCGAACGGCCTTCCATAGAAAAAGATGTTGTTTTCTTTTTAGATAAACCTGCCACTTTAAATCGTAAAGGAGATAATTGATGTAAATTCCTATTTCGAGAATCAGCAGGTGAAAGGCCAATAGACAAAGGAGTCGGAGAACCAACATGTGGGGAAGTCGAAATCTTTTGTTCGACGGGAACAATAGAGCGCGGTCGGTGAGACCTGGCCTTTGTTTGCTTGAACAAAAGAACTGGTTTTAGAAGGCCTCCAGACAAAGCAAGACATGTAGCAGCTAAGCTATCCAGTACACCCTGGTTATCCTGTCGTACAACCTTACCATTAGGTGGTATCCTCTTCCCACTTCACTTATATGTCTTATAATCCTCAGACCCAGACGAAGGAGCCGGACTATTAGACTTACGGGGCAAATCTAACACGGGATCCCCCATATCTTGATTGATTTTAATGTCCTCAACTAATGCTATTTCCAATACCCGTCTATCAACTTCTGATAGATCGGGGTTCTCTGAAGCCTGCAGAAAATAGGATCTACGGGCTTGTGCATAGTTTTTCCAAGCATCATTATCCCAAGAAACCCATTCATTACACGTGTCATTTCGATAGCAAATTTTATTCTTACAAACGAAACAACGCGTGTGGGCATCTAAGCGTGTCGAAATTCGCCCACACGCACGGCATGAATTTGAAGGAATGGGAACAGAAAACTCAGACATAATTCAGAAAGAAATTGTTTCAAAATCAACAAGACTTGAAACAACAACAACTCTTTGAACAACAACGACTAGTTTAAAAACAACAACTAGACTGTATTGCAACTCCCTGACGTGCACCACTGGAGGTACAAACGAGAAAAGAGGAAGAGTATACTGGGAGCTGGCTTGGCTGGGCTGAGAGAGCTCCCCTAAGGGGAGACTACTCCTCTGGGGGTTAACTCCCCAGGGGAGATAACTTTTGTTTTAAAACTTCCGTTTTAACGTTTGTATTGTATTCTCCTGGCGGAGATTATGACATAGATCAAAGCAGGTGTAGGTGTGGGCCATAAATATATGTTCCTCACTCAAATAGAAGATATAATTTCACATATATCTTTGGCAAATTGTAACAGTAAATTTTACAAATTGACAATGACCAATTTCTTTCAGGAAACCACAGGTTCATACTATTAGTGTAGGGATCCATTTCCACTCGATTCACGATCTTACATTTTAAGGAGACAAATCACAGAAAAGATATCTTAGTTAATATAACTTTTCTTATCACGCTATACATCTGGTAAAAATAAATCTTATTTAAGATAACTTTTCTTATAACAAGATATATCGAGTAAAATTAAATCCTATTTAAGATAATTTTTCTTAAAATAAGATAAATCTGCCAAAATGGAACAAACTAAGAAAACAGTTCTTGTTTTAAGGTAATATATCTAGAATTGAGGTAAAAAAATTTATTTAAGTACCCTATTTTTGGCAGTGTGGCCCCGGTCACAGTGAAAATGAACTCTGCCTTCTATCCGTATGAGCTCATTTTAAAGGGACTGACAATGCCGAACATTATATTATAGATATAGGCCAAAAGAAGGGAAGAAGAATTATGATGTGTCAAAAAGACCCGTGGGTCGTCTGTCCTATTAGTTCCTACGACAGTAGGCAAGTTCCCTTAACCATTTCGAATCACATTCATGATCTCATGGCCTCTCAGTATACGCCCATGTTTGAGCGAATTAAAAGCCAGAAAATGTGTCGTAAATTCCATAACCTGTGAAATCACTTGTCGGTATCCGTGTTTGTTTTGATTTAGGAGAGGATCCCATGTCATTCCCTTCCTGCATCAAATGGCCGTCATCCAGGGTATTCACAGCATAAACTCAGCTTGCTTCGGAATATGGTAAATCTGTCCTCCATGTTCGTTCATTGGCTGTTACTTTCAGCACGCCTTTAAAATAATACTAGTAGTTGCACAGAGCGCGTTTACGCGCAGGGGTGATACGGTGTAATCAGACCTGCATCATTCTGGACGTGATTTCCCCGAGTGTGGGACAAATTGCGATAAAGCTAGACACGACACGAAACGGACGATTGGACACCCGGGTAGACTGACCCTTGGCGTTGGATATTAACCATTTTAGCATCAAACATGAAAACAGTCTCAGTAATTATATAGTTATCCCAAAGGACCAACAGCATTTATCGTATGTGAATTTGACGAGTTATTACGTGGTGAAGGTACTGAATGATTTTCGCATATTCTGCCATGTAGAAATGAACGAACTTCACTCTCTTAGGACTATCAAGTCCTCAAGTCTGACCTCCATCATCTAACCGCATTTCGTAGCAACCCGTTCGAGATGATGGCAAACGACTTTCTTCCAACTTCCGAGGCCGTTACTTCGAAGACGAGAGATATCAACTGACATAAAATACCCCAGCCAGCATGCATGCTGTTGCCCTTACCGGGCGAAGACGTTGGAAGCCATGGTGCAGGTCCGAGGGGATCATCCACTCACATGAACCGTATACCTCTTCATACGTACAGTGCCAAGAAACGTTACAATGGCTGGGTCGATGCCACTCACCTAAGTGTGTCTTTCACAAGTTTCCTCGGGGTACAAACGAGCAGCCAACGACACGACCACCTCCATTATATACGGATCCTAGACGACGCTGAAGAAGGTATGAAATTAACGATGGTAGTTCGTCATGGAGGAACTACCCAGTCCAGTTTGGACAAAGTTCCGCTTTGAATGGGTGGACGGTCGACCAAATTTGTGTGAGAGACCAGAAATGTCTGCACCAGGACCTTTGCCTTAAACTGATCTTGTTCGGCGTAACGAAACAGCTGGACAAGACAGAATTCAACAGATTACAGGATGTCTTTGAAAGGCGATTCGCCTGGCTCAGCCAAACTAACCTGTACGAATCGCAGAAGACAATAACAAAGAGGGAGAGTGTTATAGATGCGGGGAGTAGGGTCCCCAAGAAAATGGCGGCGTGACTCAGATCCCCCGGTAATCACCAGGGCCGGAGAAGCTGCATTGGTTTAAGAAAGATCCTGTGCTGTGTAGACCAGGGGTTGTCCGTATCCCTGATGAGCCGCCTGACCTGGGAGGAGCTAGAAATCTACCTCTTCGAGGACCACAGAGGAAGACTGTTAGATAACCATACAGTTGACATGGAAGCCGCCTATTGTACTGGAGGAATATTTATCCGTGTTTTAACTAGACCACAATATCGAACGACACCAGGATGCAATCTTTTGTATATCCATAGTTCGTAATTCATTTCGTCTGTTCTAGTTAGCTTTTCCTTAGGTAAACTCACTTAATTTCGCTTATTGTCGGGAGAGGTGGGGGGTGGGAGGAAATAATGCAAAAAACGTGGACGGAGCCCCCAGTGTGTAGTTGATGGCGGACACCACAGGGCCAACTTTGGCGGAGGGTACATTCAGTGCTACGTTAGAGGCCATCTTTGACGACTGACAAACATAAAGCAGCGAGTGTCAACTGTTATTCCAGCGCCCGATCTGCAGACCCCGACCTGCAGGCGTTAATCGACTGTGTGAAGGGAAGGACCTGGGATGCAGTGCGTCACTGGGACGGGATACGACAGGGCTTGCGGCGAGCCTGTCGCCTTTACGGAAGGGAGGCCATAGAACAGTTCAGTCGCGTCGATTCGCCGACCGCATTGCGGGTTGTCTGTTATTTTGGTATCATCCCAACACTTGACGTTGATCTTGTTAGCTGCCTAAGTCTCTTGTCTACATGCAGATCCTCGAAGGTGGAGTTTGGGGAGACCTGTTAGCGTCAGACATGGAGTACCACAACAAGAGTGATAGAAAATCGAGGATGACCAGCCAATTCCTCTGGAGGCCTCGACCGCCATGCCTTAGGGTCGGTGGTCCATGCCGGTAGTATGAGCCACTGTAGCCGAAGCGGGGAGGCATGGGGGTACAGAACTGACAGTTTCTGTAAAAATGGTCTCCATGCCCCATGCCGTTTTCATGCTTTTTTCACCTACGAGCCCAAGGTGGTTTTAGAAGACCTCCAGAAGAGACCACCATAGTGTGAATTTAGCTTAACCGAGAGTTAGGGACCATAAGAGCCCATGTACTTCCGCTGGGACGTCTTTCATACCGAAGCAATTGGGGGATTTCGACGAGGAATGAAAGACGTCAGCCAGAAATTAGTACATCACAAATACCGATACAAAGGTCTTAAATCCAATTACAAGGAAGTATGTTGAAATGGAAAAATAAACCAACTCGAAACGGTTTCCGTTGCTTGGCTGGCAGGCACAGGCGTTGCTCTATTTTCTGCGGGAAGCAGCATTAACTTGTTTGTCCCATGAAAGATCTTCGTCTACTAAAAGTCCTGACAATTTCTCGCTTGTAGAATTTTCGACTGCAACGTCTTGAAAGTTGCTTTGTAGAAATTATCTCTTCTGTGTTGTTGTAAGAAGCAGGATTGTTAGAAGCTTTGTTTCTGTGGTGGTGTTTATGGACAATTTGTTTAAGTCATCACTGCTATACATCATCAGCAGTTGTATTCAGGCAATTTTCAATTCCAGTCGGCGTTTGCCTTTGGCCATTTCTATGGAGTCCTCAGTATATAAGTGTAGACGACATTTATCATTAAATAAAGGCAGGTCATTGATAAAGAGGAGAAAAAATAAGAGGCCCTAGATTTGAAACTTGTGGAACGCTCATTTCCACATCCATGTCATTGCTATGACCTTCTATAAATTCATGGACTGGTTTTTCTGTAACGTAGCCAACACTGCAGACGTGTAAAATTTTGCTCTATGTATAACGTACCCGACATGCAACACACCGACGTTTATAATACCAGGCATTCGTCATGTTTATATCATTGCGATTTGTGAAGAGTATGCACAGATTATGGATGTCAAGAGGAGCCTGAACCTTTATAATCAGTCGTCATTTTACACGTGTGCACCAGCATGCTGATACACAGGCGCCGAGTACAAGTTGTTACAGCGTGGCATAGATTATTCGACTTGAAAATGTGTTCTGTAATCATCTCGACATTTACGCGAACGGATTGCTGAAATGTAATGGTGGTGTGATGCATATTACTAGGATCAACAATAGTGGGTAGGGCTATTAACGTTGAAACTCATAGCATCGAGTTGATCGAATAGCGGAATTGCTAACTTCAAATTATGGACTTTCACGAACTAATTATCATATTAATTTTTTTCAGATTTATTGAAATACCGAGAATGAGCATTAGAGAGATTCGGTCAAAAACAACAGGAACAGATCATCGGACAACCCTGGCAGATATATTGAATTGTTGTGCTATCCCCTGGTTAAAAAGGACAGGAATCCCATGCAGTCCCTATCAGTTGATGCACAAGTGGTGCTGGGCATGGGGAAACCTCCCAAGATGACCAAGTTTCAACGTATAATTCTAGTCTTTCGAGAGTGATAGACTACGATGAGAGGGTCATTCGTTCCATCCAACTCGCCTTTTCGATTGGACATTGTATTGGCTGGTCCAACCCCACTTGAAAGTAACCAAGGTGCCAGGTGAAAACCATCGTCTCGAACTCATCTGCATTGATTTATTTATGACCAGTGTGGGGGACTCAATACTGAAGTCAATGTGCAGAGGATAGAATTTGCTATCACACCCAACAGCATGCAGTCCGTTTGCCCGAGGAGTAGCTCGATGCATTCGTGGGACCCGACTGTCTAGGCCTTCCGGGTGGCTATAAGCAGATGAGAATGGACGAGAACGCGACGTTAATTCTCTCTCTCTCTCTGTCCTGAGCATGGAGGAATGAACTCCAGCTTGGAGGTAGCTATTGTAACCCACATGGAACTGCTAGAATATGATAGAATGTCCTTTGGCCCAAGTAATAGGCTCGCATCTTTCCAGAGGCAGATGCAAGTCATTATTATCCAATTATTTTTAAGACAACACTTCGCAAAGCACAGAAACTAACGGTGGATGGGCCACGTCCCATGAGGAATTCCAACAACAAATATTTTGCCAACAATAAATGCAGATGTTCTGCACAATTTGGCCATCTAAGCTCCCACGAAATTCGTAGACCATAGACTAGATTGCGTATATTACCCCGATACACAGCTCCTAATGCGGATATTATATATACGCCAAGGAGTTCCGCACAACGAAGGCATACCAGTTTAGATGCGAGTCAGTCTAGATGGTCTCATTGCGAAATAGTCATCGTATACCTATAGTACCGATAGTATGCTCTTCTCTGATTCAAAAACAACTGATGGATACCTTATGCAACACCACCTGGAATGTTCAAGATTGAGAAATTAAACATTTATAAACAATGTTTCTATTTGTTACTAAATCAAACCTGCTTTAATTTCAATGCCTTTAATCTCCATTAAAGTGCACAATCAAACGTAGAAAACGGAAGTAAACTAAAAATTAACTCCCCTAGGAGAGAGTTATCCGCCCCTAGGAGAGCTCTCACTCTTCCCAACGTGGTTACTATATAAGCCAGAGCCAGCCCATTCTCGCCCTCTTTCTCATTGTAACAAACCGAGACCAGTAGTGAACCAGGCCGCGGTACGAGGGGACGGACGGGAGGGCCCATTAAATTAAAGCAGGTTTGATTTAGTAACAAATAGAAACATTGTTTATAAATGTTTAATATTTGCTTCCTAAATCGTAAACCTGCTTTAATTTCAATGCCTCAGTACCAACATATGGAGGAGGGAACCTCGGCCATGTAGTAGATTCAAAAGCAGGCTAAGTAACCGCTGGGAAGACACAGACATGGGTATAAGCATGAGACATCAATAATCAACAATTGAAACACTGGTCAAAGACGTAAAAGGTTAAAATGTGGATAAGATACAGTTGTACTTATCTTGCATGTCTACATCCATGTAGCTGTGCTCGTGGTGTGGTAGCAACTCTACCAAGATGTCAGAATCCTTTGCCACTAAAGCTGTAGGTCTTCTTGGTAGGCATTTGTATGAAACTCTTGGGGCTTCGCCACTGGGAACATACATGCAGGTACTTGGCTGTACCTATAAGCTTCGGGTGAAGCATAACTGTCCGGGCTTAAAGGGAGCCAAGCCACACCATGGAGGTTCTACCGAGATCTGCGTTAACTCGGACCGCTGGAATCAGAGTGCCAACCATTACACCATAGAACCCTTCTCAGTCCACAATCGTCTTACGTCCAACTTGTCTTGTGAGTTGGGCGTAGGTGACGCAGCTGAGATCATCCAGAAGGAAATCAGATTCAACCTGAAAGACACAAGCAAAACCGGGTAAGGAATACACTCACCATAGTGTCAGGCATCTAGAATGATGATACATCTTAGGTTGATGATGGGAGGTTCAAGGCCGTCCATCTGACTTTATAACTTCCTTCATATATGATCAGGATAATGTGGACCAAAGATATAATTGATAACGAGATGAGATGATACAGCAAGTTGCAGATTTGCTGCGATGATCCAAAATGCCGCCCCCCCCCCCCTTTTTTGCAAAATTTACTTGACCACGTGTTGGGCGGCTATGAGCGACCCAAGCGTGGTCATCCTATCTGACTGGACTGACATATCTCTGAGATAGAAATTGGTGAACGTGGAGTTCGCCGTCCAGGCACAAGACTGGACAATGTCAAGGAGGGACAGGTTCTTCCATAAATCTCAACAAAAGAACCCTGGCCGGTAATGCAGAGGGTAATTATGGAGTAGTAATAGAAGATACTAATCTAACTTATCTTTTGAGTGTCTTCCTCCATGTAGCTGGGGTGACACAGACAAGGGAATAAACATGAGACAATCAACAACCAACAAGAAAAACCCTGGTCAGAGACGTAAAGGGTAAATCATGGATTTGATACAGTTGTACTTATCTTGAGTGCCTCCATCCATGTAGCTGTGCTCGTGGTGTGATATGCAAACTCTACCAAGATGTCAGGATCCTCTACCACTCGGGTTGCTAGGTCTTCTTGGTCTTAGAGGGCGCCAAGCCACACCACTCTCAGCCCACAAACGTCTTACGTCCAACTTGTCTTGTGAGTTGAGCGTAGGTAACGCAGCTGAGATCATCCAGAAGGAAGTCAGTTTCAACCTGAAAGACACAAGCAAAACCGCAGTTAAGGTAAAGATTAAACTCTCAAAGTGTCAGACCTCTTAGATTGATGATTAGAGAGTCCATGGTCGTCTATCTGACTTATTCCTTCCTTCAAAGACGATCACGATGAATGTGGAAAAATGATATACTTGAGAGATGAGCAAGATGGCTGCCTTGCTGCAATGGTGACAAATTTTGCCCCCCCCCCCTCTTTTTCTGAAAGAACTAACCACGTGCTGGGTAGCCCTCAGTGGCCCAAGCGTGGTCACACTATCTGATTGCACGGACATATCACACAGATAGAAATTTGTGAACGTGGAGTTTGCTGTCCAGACACAAGACTGGACAATGTCATGGAGGGACAAGTTCTTCCATAAAGGCCATGTGTAGCGATGGCACGAATCTCATGGGAAGAAGCAGTATACAGTAGTGGGGAGGCGTCAATGGAATTTTCGTAATGTCATGCATTGCAGAACGGGCGAAACAACTGAAATAACAGGCGCCGAGAGCCGCGAGCGGAATCGGTACGAGTAACATAGTGGCGAATGGCTCGTACAGAGCATAACAAAAAGGTCGCCAACGAGCCCATGTAGGAAGTCTGAAAACGCAGGAATAGAGTACGACCGTAAAGCGCACGAACCTAAGCGAACAGACTCATTTGGCAATAAATTCCGGAACGGAACGAAAAGAAAATGCGAGACCAATCTGCCGTCCCAGTAATGGAAGATCTCTCAAAAACATGAAGTTCAGACATTCAAGACGCCAAAGCAAAAGCCGCCAGAAAAGCCACCTTGTAGGACACAGCTTTAGAGAAGCGGATAGAAAGGGTTCAAAGGGCGGACGAATCAAAGCACACAGAACCACACCGATATCGCAATTCGGTAACAGTAGGCGAGTACGACGCGACTGTAAGGCGACGGTGCGAAAAAGCGCAGAGATTTAAACGTTAAGGCTAATGTCGGTACCAGAGGTAAGACGTAACACCCTAGCCAGAGCAGAACGAAACCCTTCAATGGTGCTAATAAGAAACTTCCTATCCCGGTGAAGTAGGAAGTCAGCAACGAGGGAAATAGAGACAGAGTCGGAATCGGCATAACGTCCTCGTCACCAGGACAAATAAATCCGCTGCAGAGACCGAACCCTAAACAACGAACGTAGTGAGTAAGGTCCTGCAAAGAAATGAAAAGCCCTAAGTTGATGACACAACCATGATGTCAAAGTTTAACAACTGGTGCAACCGTCTATACGGGAATAAAGTACATGAAGGAGAAAGTCGAAAAACTGTCCCCAAGTACACCCCGAAACACATTGTGTCGTTTAAGCACAATCCTAAAGCAAACGGATCTCAACACAAACTGTTTGTGTGTTAAAGTCAACATGGTTCTGAGTTAAACCAAAAATCAACACAAATCTGTGCTGAATTCAAATACAAGCGTCTAGACCGTCATTGACAATCCAGGCGACGTCCATCACTATCCACGTCCATAATCCAAAAACCCATTCCATTCTCCATACAACAGTATTAGACGAAATACTGTTGATTCCAACAACAATTTTGTTAACTCAACACAAAATCGAAATCAAAAAAATACTTGAACAAAACTCACTTCGTAGAGTAATGACGCACCTAAGTAAATCACCATGTGAAACACCTGAGAGGGACTGATACAAATGGAAGGATGACGCTAAACGGACGGACTTCCACTCCCGCCGACGACCGACGATGGAGCATCGAAGGAAGTGCCGAACAACGAGGAAAAATGGATATAAAATATACATCTCACATATGAAGCAATGACGTGAAACACGGCGTATGGCGTACCGGAACGTGGAAAAATGAGAGAAACGTTGCGAGTGATAAACAACGTAGCGATTTCGCATTCGCAACATAATGTACATACATGCTCCTAATAGAGCAGGATACAAACTTATAAAAGTACACGACGTAACGGCGAGAAACGACGTACAGGTGAACGAGGACAACGAGACGACGTAATGTAACGTCGTAAAGGTGCGAAGCGAGAAAAGAGTTGCAACATAGTAACCCCGAAACCGATTGTAATTATTTTCCATCTTTTAGAAAATAGAAACGCAGTAGAGATGAACACATTAAATGTTCCTAGCGCTAATCACACGTAAGCTCAATGAGCTAAAAGGTATAATGGATCTTTGTGTCAGTGAACATGAATACTGTAATAGTGAACATGATTACCTTATGACCTCTCCCGATGTAATTTGTCTCCTGTACATGAAAATCAGTACTGGAGTTTTATAAGGAGAGAATATCAACATTTACAAACAATGTTACTATTTATAACCCAAAAATAGTCACAGCACTGACATCCAGAACAAAGAGATTTCAACGTAACCGAGAAAATCCTCAAAGAATTTAAAATTCCCGAAGAGAGGAAATACATTTAAAGACTCTCGCCGGCAGGAAGGTAAGGATATTAAAAATTTTGAATTTGAAATGACCTAGCGCGAACAAGCTGTCGAGAAGCTGAGAAACGGTAAGTTCATTGCTAAAGAGCAGTGTGATGTTCTTGTAGACTGTACCGATAATCAAGAAAACTTCACGAATTTACGTGTTCCGTATCGTCGAACGAGAGTATTTCTAAAGATTTCCCGGAGAAATACACTCACAGAATTGTTTTAACAGTATACATGTGACATTTACAAGTAAACTTTTTACCATGTGCCACACAATGTGACTTTTGGCAGCATTGTCGATATTGTCTAGGATTACAACAACAACAACAACACCCTCACGCTAACAATTTTAAATTTTCTCAGAGAGAAGAAATAAAAATAATGCTCAACTCCATCTGAATTATAAACGAAATACAGTATACAGATGGGACCAACTTGGTGAGAAACAAACAATTCACATGTAAATAACAAATTTGTGTATCAAAGAATAGCAGTTTCACAATAAACAGTGGGTGAATAGGATTACATACTCACGATAAACCAACACGTGATCCCTTTGTTGATCGACACACCCTTAATCACATAAAGAGATCAGCAAAGAAGCTCATTAAAATGCAACAAACAGTCGTAGTAAATAGGGTTGAGTTGTGGTTACGTACACAAATGCAACAATCACGTAAACATGAGAGGCAGATAAAACCTCCGTAAGTTCTCTCTTGAAGACAGGATATCAAAATCACATAATAATACTTGATATAACAAGAGATTACCTTCTTGGTAGGACCAAAGAATTGAATGCATGAAGGTGAAAAACTACCAAAGTCCGAACAAAACATACAACAACAACATGGAACATTGACGGACTGCTTATAAAGAATCGGATTTCCCCGGCGGGGAAAAACGAACCTCCCGCGTCAAACGAGGGTAGTACTCACAATCCTGGTAAAGATTTATACAACAATTCAATGGATAAAATCATGAATCAACGAAACAAAAACCTGTTCGTTTAAAGTACATCACAATAGGCTCACATACTGACCGAAACAAAACGGAATGTTGAGAGCCAATAAAAGCCCACATCAAACACACCGGGTCGCAACTCAATGTTTGTGTGGAGACGCAATATTGAATACACACTGCCCTAATGCAGGATTGTGTTATTAGTTAAACATGAGATTTCATAAAGACTTTTAGAAAACATCGTCAGACGATCATTTCAAGAGAATTTAAAATCTCCGCCAAAAGCAAAATATTTAGCGACGTACGTCCGAAGACACTAAACACGTGGCCGACCCAAGCGAGTCCAACATTCGCCCCAACAAATAGATCGGGAAACGGAATTAAATAAACTATGTCCAGATTTAACCCGCAACGGAGAAATTGACACACGACGATGTTTATTTGCTTTCTTCTTTTTAGAAGAAACATGTGGAACCGATAGACAAAGGCGAAATAACATGTGGCAAAGAATTCTTTTGTCTGACGGAGACAATGGAATGCACCGGAAAGACCGACTTGGTCTTTGTTAAGCCGGACAAAGGAACGGGTTTGGGAGCGACCCTAGACAATGAAGAACCGGTACGGGTCAAGCTGTCCAACAGTCTAGAACTATCTTCCTATAGGATAGTGCCGCTAGCGGAATATATACCGACGCGGGTGAAAACTGGATCTAGAACAGAATGAAATAAATCTAAGCCAACCCGGTCGCCTCATTACATTTCATATCATTGCCAGAGAAATTTCCCAAACCCGTCTGTCGACCTCCGAAATAGACGGGTCATCACACGCATGTAAAAGATAAGCACGACGAGCTTGGGCATAATTCCTCCAAGTCGTCGCGCCCCATAACACACATTCCGCGCACGTGGTCGCGCGATAACACAACTCTTTACAAGAAACACAAGCCGTGTGGGCGTCCAATGGGGACAAAATCTGCCCGCACGTACGACAAGGAATAGTAGTCGGAACCTCAGACATAATAAAGGAAGTTCCGAATAACAAACAAAAGTCACACTTGATAAAGGATATACCAGCGAAACAACAACAACCAACGTTGAAAATTGAATCTAAACACTTCCCTAGATGTGCACTGCTCGAGAGCAAACAGGAGAAAGAGTGCGAGAATGGGCTGGCTCTGGCTTATATAGTAACCACGTTGGGAAGAGTGAGAGCTCTCCTAGGGGCGGATAACTCTCTCCTAGGGGAGTTAATTTTTAGTTTACTTCCGTTTTCTACGTTTGATTGTGCACTTTAATGGAGATTAAAGGCATTGAAATTAAAGCAGGTTTACGAGTTAGGAAGCAAATTGCCTGATTCATGCCATCTCCTTAGATGCAGTAAATTTCGCCTTGAGAAGTCAAAGCTCTTCAGTGGCTGGCCGAACCGACAGAGCTGCATGCTTATGTTGGCTTTGCATTAATCACCCACCGATTTACTCTTTAGACAAACAACAATTCCAAAACTTTTCAGAGATCCATTGGGTCCCTACACTTTTATTTTTTGTCTTCAATTGTTTAGCACTGTACAAGAAATTAAGGACTTTCAAGAACCTTTTGTGAAAACAGCCTTCATCAGGTACTTTCAAAGTCTTAAAATGGGCAGAATGACATTTAAGTATTTTTATTAACTTTAAGGTAGCTTAGAAACTATGTATTTATTCAGGTTGTACATCTCAAAACGATGTATATAAGGCTTTAAACATTTCTAACTTTCGGAAATACTGCTTGTCCTTCTCTGGTGTCGGTCTCATGAAAAGAAAACAAATAAACACATAAACCATATTTCTTTGTATTTCTCATGGAACAAAATGACATGGCATGCAACTAAAAAACCTTAAGTATGAACATATCGGTCCCTTAAACAGTACATACATCGTTTAAGCGAGTGGACTACTGGCGTTATGCCTGCATACAAAAATGCTGATTATTCCAGAACGGTTGAGGACCGAGATTGTAGATATTTGAAGCAGAGGCATAAATTTCTGTCAACATATTTTGAGCAAATTATTTCATACTTACAGGCATGCCATTGTAGACAACTTATTTTCAAGTAAGTACTTTTCAAGTAGATTACTTTCAAGTAAGTCATTGTAGAAAATCATGTTGTAAATGTACAATGATGTACATGATGCATGACCAAAAATACAGCAAAGAAGAATTCAGTAAACCTGTCACAGGGAATCTTTCCATGAAATATTACCGTCATTTCAAAATAAGTATAATTATAATTTTTGTACCATTTTCCCCAACTGAAAATATCAAACATTCCAAGCAATTAGCAATTTGTTTACGTCTTCCCCACAAGCAACCATTCAGAATAATTATCATCGTGGTTAATTTTACTGATAAAATATCATGAGAGAGAGAGCGAGAGAGAGAGAATTAAGGTTTAACGTCGCTTTCAGTAAACTGTCATGACCATTACCCCATATGTATGTCATTGTTATAGAATTACAGATAGGTAGATGCCATCTGTCCTCTCCTCACTCAAATGTAATGGCCATCAACAAAAGGCATATTGAACAAAATACAATGAGTTTGTTTTGTCAAAATCCAGGTTATATAGGGCGATCCCGCTCTTTAAAACGGAAGTAAAAAAGGTCGTTTTTGCTCAACAACCTTTGATTCCTTCTTAACCAATGCTTCAAAACTTTAGGCGCATTAGTTCACCTATTGTTCTATGTCCTAAAATGAATTTGCCATTTGAATAAACAATCAATTTTGTTTGAACAGTGCGACAGATGTTTGGCCAATTATTATGTGAATAAGATGGATGACAATTTAATTTTGTATTACCATTTGATGCGGATATATATATATGTCTATGTGCGCCTCAAGAGGATTTTGCTGAATTCATTACGTGAACTGATTTATTGAGCAAAAACGACCTTTATTACCTCCATTTTTAGGGAGTGCCCTAACCTGCTGAACTATATGCTATAATAGACAAGTCATTCTTTATGACCGAGCAAATTCTAAGAGGGAATATGCATATTAATAAACAAAAAATATTCTCCGGTATACATGTATATCATCATGATTGACAATGATACACAAACATGAAAAGAGTATAGATAGATTAATATTTACATCAACAATCTCAAATGTCTATCAATACTGTATATATACAGAGAGAAATGCAGAAGCAAAGTAACTCCGAATAACTTAGTAAACGCGTCGTGACAGTCTAAATATTTTGACATAAATTTATTTGTCTTAACTACGATGTGAACGAATGAGTGAGTGAATATGATTTAACGTCACTTTCAACACTATTTCAGTCATATCACGATGTTGGTTCCTATTCCTTTTCACACACGAAAACCACATGGGTAGGGTCCTATCCCTTTTAACACCCGAGATACCCACGGGTGCCCCAGTTAGTCGCCTCTTACGACAAGCACTCGGAGGAGCTGAGACCTATTCTAACCATGACCTGAAGTGTGCACGACGACACCCCATGTCAATCCCCGGGAGCCTCACAGGGCCGATGTGAATGAACAGCGGTCACGGGTCGATGTGAACAAACAACAGTCACATTCTCTTATAACAAACAGCAGTAACAGGCTCTTGTGACTGCTGTTTGTTCACATCCTGAAGATGACAAATAAAATTTTGTCGAAATATTGAGAATGTTACCATTCGTTTACAAAGTTTATTCAGAGTTACTTTGCTTCTGCATTATGCCAAGCTTATCAGTGGATCAACACGATACAAAGAGAAATGTTTATCAAGTTTACATGTATATCACAGAATGACAAATATATACCCATGTACATAAAAGTCAGCTCTCGACTGGAAAATGTACATACAGCTTCTTTTACATGTTATACAAGATATGTCCTCCCTTTTCTACTTCAGGGATATTTATTTACTTTGACTAAAGTCGGCATGGCATAAAAATAGGAATATAATTATGATAACACAGTATAGTTTACTTTTTCCCTCTTCAGATAGAATGTATGTGTTCAACATTGTAAAATAAACAGACTTTCGAGATGCAGAGTGTCAAAGGTTAAGGTATTGGTTTTTTTCTGGTCAATATAATTGCAGGTCCATCTCAAAAATTCGAAATGCTTTTATTGTATAATATAACATACATGTATATCAACATTGGGAGTATGACACGTTCCATGGCCATATCAAAATGAGATGCAGTCACATCTTGGACTGTTATTGACTATCAAATGCATATAAATAACACTTATGCCTGCATTTTAATGGTAGTTAAGAACAATTCTATTTAAGGGTTCATATATCTCAGCCTTGATCGAATTTACAGGGCTTTACCAAGCATTTAATATGTTTATAAGGACCGATATTACTCACTTTCAAACAGCCTTTTCTTCAGCATCAGTGAGGTAAAATATCAGAATGGGCAGACTGCTGGCCATTTTCTTCATAACTTATGCTAAAATGCATATTGACATTATCAATTCTGTTTGATCTTTTATTTCTAAAAATACATTTCCAGCAAAATTGAAAATTTCTAGAACTTTCAAGGACAGAAATGTATCAAGAAATGTAGTTAAATTCCAGGACTTTAAAGGCCTTTCAATACAGAACTCGACTCTTCATATACATATCCTAGACTAGCCCTTCAGCAGAGAGATTTTTTGCAAATTCATGTCACACTGCATGAAGAACATACATGCAGATCTTGATATTTATATACAAAGTAACCTCTCTATAACGCTGTTATTGCGGGACAAAACTTAAACCACCTTATAGATTTTCAGCCGTATAAAAGGGCTGAAATAATATGCATTTATTAATTTATATCAGACTCGGCACTATAGCGAGGCACCTTATAGTAAGGCTAGACTGTATACATGTCCTAGCTCTTCAGCAGTGAGATTTGTTCGGAAATTCATGTCGCATTGCATGGAAAACATAATTGCAGATTTCATATATATATATATATATATCCTAGACTAGCCCTCATCTCATTGCTGAAGGGGTAGTCTAGGATATATATATATATATATATATATATGAAATCTGCAATTCGAGATCTGTTTGAAAATCATGTCGAATTGCATGAAGAACAGATTCAGATCTCTTCTCTTCATATATATACATGTAGGTCCTAGCCTAGCCCTTCAGCAATGAGATTTGTTTGGAAATTCATGTCGCATTGCATAAAGAACATAGATGCTAATCTCAACTTTTTCATATCAGCTAGACCTTCAGTGGTGAGATTTGTTTAGAAATTCATGTCACATTGCATGAACATAGACGCAGATCTTGACTGTTCAAATATATATATACATCCAGTCTAGCCCTTCGGCGGTGAGATTTCTTCCATAATTTATGTTGTATTTCATGAAGAGCATAGATACAGATCATGACTTCAGGGGGGAGATTTATTCATGTCACATGGCATGAAGAACATAGTTGCAGATCTTGACTCTTCTTATATATACAGGTCTGTCCTAGCCTAGCACTTCGGCAGTGAGATTTGTTCAGAAATTGATGTCGCATTGCAGAAGAACATCCATGTACCATCTATCTGTCCCATTCCATACTGTCTGGATCACCGTCATTGATCAATGGATCTGTTACTCCCAACTCGTGAATAATTCTGTTCTGGCGTTTATAGTAGATGAACTGTCCTAGAATCTACAGTCATTGTTAAGGATACATAACTCTTTTCTTCACATATCAGATACGTCTATAATATCCTATAAACTTATTTTCTCTCATTACCTGTGCCATGCACTAGAATGAACTTCACAAACAAATATATACATGTAGCTCTACACTTTCCAAGAAATTGAGAAACACGTGATTTGGAAAGAAATGGCGGAAACTGTATAAAACAAAATTCTTTTAATTTCATACTTAACATGAACCATGCAAAGCACTGAGAATCCCCAGCCTTGAAGGTTATTAAATAGGGCCCTCGTTGATGAAGAAATGTTTGATGGCAGCAAGGATTGGTGAAAAATTGACAGCTTAACCCAGGGAACATAGATCAGTCCATGACTACATGTCCGTGTGATTTAAGATGGGTGCTGATTTCAGTGCCAGGGGTTTATAAAAAGAAGGTCACATAAAACCTTCACCCATAGTTACTCTAAATTAATGACTGAATAACTTTTATCACAGTACGTTATTTGCTGAATATTTTCAAAATTATGTTACAACGGTAATCCCTCTAATAATTCAATCCCCCTATCAAAATTCAATCATCCACAATTTTGGGGACAAGCACTTAGAACCCCTCAGCCTTGGAGGTTATTGAAGGTGGAACGCAAGTTTTTTTTCAAATTCTCCGTTTTACATTTAATTTTAAGGTTCAACAATAATAGAAATACATGTACCAGTATATCTACTTCCCTTGGATTAATTTGAATTATCTTGTCTGCTAGAATCTTTCTAAAAGTTGGTACCCCTAGCCCAGCTGAATTCAGATTTGCAAAATATCATCGCTTATTTTTCCTTGATTGTGACGTCACGTCAGACCAACCACCCGGAGACTGAACGTTGCCAGTATTGACAGCTGGCCAGGTGGTCTGATGTGGCATCACAAACCAGCGTCAAACAAGGGCAGATAAGCAATGCGGATTTCATTTCAGAAATTGGCCGGGTTTGAGATACCAACTTCGAAGCACTTTTCAAAAGCTACCAGAAGACAAAATACTTCAAATAAAATCAAATGAAGTAGTTAGGCTGATATTTCAATCATTAAATGGCCCATGAAGAATATAAAAAGGAAAATATGAAAACCTTTGCATTTCACCTTTGAATAGGGCCCTCGTTGATGAAGAAATGTTTGATGGCGGCAAGAATTGGTGGCAAACAAACAGCTTAACTTAGTGACCCAGAGAATATAGGTCAGTCCATGACCTCATATCTGTGTGATTTAAGTTGGGTGCACCTGTCTATTCTTGGGATATGGTGGCAACGACAAAATAGAGATGGACATATTGTAAGTACGTACATGTACACACATAATGACAATACTCCAATTGATGCTGCTTTTGACTGAAGTCCAAGACCACATGTGTGTGCAGTGTAAGTTAAGCAAGTCCAGGCTATATCATTGAGTTATAGTAGCTTAAAACTAATTGGTGATGAAAGGAACATCAATGACCCAGTGACCCCCAAAGATAGGTCAATCTCACTTTGTAATAGACTGCTACTCTGTAATCAGATATTAAACATTTATAAACAATGTTTAGTATTTATTATCAAATCAAACCTGCTATAGTTTGCCCTAATCCTCCTTTGAGATTCTGCTGTAGATTAAAAATTCTCACCCTCTGGAGCCTCAGCCAATAGGTTACACTGCGCCTGCGCCCAAACGCACTTCCCCAAATCCTTTTTCTTCTATAAGCCTATAGTGTGATGCGTGCAAGGCCGAGAAGAGTGCGGGGAGGCTGGGTCGGGCAGTCAAGACTATAGCAGGTTTGATTTGATAATAAATACTAACATTGTTTATAAATGTTTAATATTTATGTCTCAAATCTACACCTGCTATAGTTGCCCACTACCAACAGTAGGAGGTGGGCCTCGGCTTTGTTGAAGTGTGGCTGTAACCGCTGAGATGATCAGAGATGCATGGGACCGTAAATTGAACCCGTCAGTGAACCCTGGGCATAAAGCACTGTAGGGGCTAAGGGGCAATTTCTAGTGAGACGGTAAGAAGGGTATAAGGACCGAAGCTTCTGAACCCGAATACTAGTGGAACCAACTGACCATGGTTGTGGTACGTTAATTATGTCTCCCCCAACTATGTTGGGGGAAGACATCTAGTGTTTGTGCTGTCTGTCTGTCTGTCTGTCCGTCTGTCTGTCTGTCTGGATGGATGTCTGTCTGTCTGGATGGATGTCTGTCCGTCCCCTTGCCTTGTCTGCAAGATATCTTGAGAACTACTGGATGGAATTTCACCAAACTTGGATGGAAGCTTCATTGGGATAGCCCCCTCATTTGATTAGGTTTTGGTGTATGTGCGTGCATTCATCCGTGTCCGGTGTCCGTCCGTCTACTTGTACATGTATATACAGGGCTTGTCTGCAAGATATCTGGAGAACTACTGGATGGAATTTCACCAAACTTGTATGGAAGCTTCATTGGGATAGCCCCCTCATTTGATTAGGTTTTGGTGTATGTGCGTGCATTCATCCATGTCCGGTGTCCGTCCGTCCGTCCATCTACTTGCACATGTATATACAGGGCTTGTCTGCAAGATATCTGGAGAACTACTGGACAGAATTTCACCAAACTTGGATGGAAGCTTCATTGGGATAGCCCCCTCATTTGATTAGGTTTTGGTGTATGTGCATGCATTCATCCGTGTCCGGTGTCCGTCCGTCCGTCCATCTACTTGTACATGTATATACAGGCCTTGTCTGCAAGATATCTTGAGAACTACTGGACAGAATTTCACCCCACTTGGATGGAAGCTTCAGTGGGATAGCCCCTCATTTGATTAGGTTTTGGTTTGTGTGTCTGCATTCATCCATGTCCGGTGTCCGTCCGTCCGTCCATCTACTTGTACATGTATATACAGGGCTTGTCTGCAAGATATCTGGAGAACTACTGGACAGAATTTCACCAAACTTGGATGAAAGCTTCATTGGGATAGCCCCCTCATTTGATTAGGTTTTGGTGTGTGTGCATGCGTTCATCCGTGTTCGGTGTCCGTCCGTCCGTCCATCTACTTGTACATGTATATACAGGGCTTGTCTGCAAGATATCTAGAGAACTACTGGATGGAATTTCACCAAACTTGGATAGAAGCTTCACTGGGATAGCCCCCTCATTTGATTAGGTTTTGATGTGTGTGCGTTCATTCACCCGTGTCCGGTGTCCGTCCATCTACTTGTACATGTATATACAGGCCTTGTCTGCAAGATATCTTGAGAACTACTGGACGGAATTTCACCCCACTTGGATGGAAGCTTCAGTGGGATAGCCCCCTCACTTGATTAGGTTTTGATGTGTGTGTGCGTGCATTCATCCATGTCCAGTGTCCGTCCGTCCATCCATCTACTTGTACATGTATATACAGGGCTTGTCTGCAAGATATCTGGAGAACTACTGGACGGAATTTCACCAAACTTGGATGGAAGCTTCAATGGCATAGCCCCCGCATTTGATCAGGTTTTGGTGTATGTGTGCATGCATGCATCCGTGTCCGGTGTCTGTCCATCCGTTCATCTACTTGTATCGCTTCTTTGTAATTAATATTTTTAGATACGCAGCTTTGTTTAAGATACTTATTGCATTCATTTTATAGCACTTTCCCTTAAATAATATGCCCATTCAAGGCAGGGTGGGAGGATGGGGGAGACGTATGTTTTTGTTAAAAAAACAACCAGCATAGGCTTCATGCCGGAGCGGCAACTCAAGGGTCAAAGCGGAACCTCTAGTTGAACCCGTCAGTGAACCCTGGGCGTAAAGCACTGTAGGGGCTAAGGGACAATTACTAGTGAGACGGTAAGAAGGGTATAAGGACCGGGGCTTCAATCGCCAATTTCTTACTATGAAATTTTCTTGAATGTCCGACACTAGATTTACCTAGAAAAAATAAATACATTTATACTCACTGTATTTACTAGTGTCGGGGTCTTGATAGCTGACTTGGCTGGTATTGGCGATTACCGATATGCCGTGACTCTTAACCATCTTGCAGACTGGTCGGTCGGCTTGAGATCGGTACTGCCCCTTTTTCCTTTGAAGACTAGGCGACTACATGTTGGGCAGCAGCGAGCGGCCCTAACATGGTCAGGTTGTCTGTTTGTACTGACAAGTCTCTCAGATAGAAATCTGTAAACGTGGAATTGGCACTCCAAGCACAGGTTTGGACAATGTCATCCAGCAACACGTTCTTGATGCGATGGCTCGTATTTCATGAGAAGATGCAGAGGCTAGCAGTGGGGGGGCATCGAGGGATAGTTCGTATGTCCATTTAATGGTCTTGCTCAACCAAGAGGCCACCGTATTCTTGGTAATGTCTTGAGTAGCCCTTGGGAGAAGAGAGAGCAGTAGTAGTCGACGAGAACCTCTGATAGGATCGGTACGGCTGAGGTAGTGACGTATTGCTCATACTTGACACAATAAGATGTCGTTATCAAGTCCTTGAACAAAATCTGATAATGCAGGGATGGAATACAGACATTGAGCACAAGGTCCTTGTCGTACAGTCTCATTCTTGGCGATGAACTCAGGAACAGGGCGGAAGGATATGCGTGACCAGTCTGCCGTCCAAGTCATCGATTTTCTTTCGAAGGCATGAAGCTCGGATACTCTAGACGCCAGGGCGAAGGCCGCTAGGAAGGCAGTCTTGTAGGAAACAGCTTTCATCGAGGCTGACTAGTGGTTCAAAGGGTGGGCGAAGGAATGCGCTGAGAACCACTCCAATGTCCCACTTAGGTAATAGTTTCCGGGAACAACGGGACTGTAGTGCACAGGCATGTAGAAGAGCAGAGATATTGGGATCCAGGCTAATGTTGATGCCAGCAGATAACCGTAGAACCTGGGCCAAGGCTGATCGATACCCTTCAATAGTGCTGCTTTTGTATTTCTTATCTCGGTGCAGGTGAAGAAGAAATTCCGCCACTATAGGAAGAGAAGCAGTGTCAGGATCGGAGCCTCGCTGTCCACACCATGAGACGAAACATTTCCACTTAGCCTGGTAAAGGTGTGATGTGGAAGGTCGGTTAGATGAAACCATCGTCTCTGCAACTTCTGCTGAAAATCCTTGCTCTGCGAGGGTATTCTGGATAATCTGCAGACGTGTAGGTTGAGCCACTGAGGGTTGTGATGGAGTATCCCGCTGGGTTGGCTTAACAGGTTGGCCCATACTGGCAGGCGACGTGGAGGGGCGGTGAGAAGAGGAATCAGGGCCGGAAACTACGGTCGACGAGGCCACCATGGAATGACGAGAAGAATGATGCAGTCGTGTTGAACAATCTTCTGAAGTACTTCCTGCAGTAAGGCAATGGGTGGGTAGGCGTATGTAAGGAAGTTGTCCCAGCTGATCGATAGGGCATCGATGGTGTATGCTCGAGGGTCCAGAACCGGGCTGACGAAAAGGGAAAGCTGTGCATTGTTCCTCGTCGCAAATAGGTCGATCAGAGGGTTCTCCCAGATGCTGATGATATGTTGGAAGATCTCTGGGTGCAGTTGCCATTCCGTCTGTAGTACCGTGTCGGGACGAGATAGGCGATCTGTTAATACATTGAGCCGGCCTGGAACATGACGAGCACGTGTGTGGCAGTGATGTTGCATCGCCCAGTCGTAGAGGGTCCAAACCATACAGAATGTTGGGTAGGATCCGGTGGTACCTATCTTGTTGATATGAGCAATGACAGTTGAATTGTCTGTTGCGATGAGAAGAGACGAATTCTCCAGTAGATGACTCCACTGCTGGACTGCACAGATGACAGTTTTCATTTCCAAGAAGTTGATATGCAGTTTGGCATCTGCTGTTGACCATCTGCCGGACATCTCTAGATCGTCTAGATGGGCTCCCCAACCTGTCTCGGAAGCATCGGTGTAGAGATGGCATCGAGGAACTGGTGGTACAAACGGTACTCCCCGCATGACATTGTAACGGGATTGCCACCAAACCAGTTGTGGGTGTAGTGACGTCAACACCAGAACTAGTGGTTTGAGAAGTGAAGTTTGAAGATACTGATGCAAGAGGTATTGCAGAGGACGAACTTGGAGACGGCCATAGGGTGCACTCCACACTAGGCCACGGTTTCGCACAAATGGCCCCTCCCTAATTTTATAATAAGGAAGGACGCCCGATTTTGACAGCATGGTAATTCTTCTTACCTTTCTACTAGCTGATATCTATAGTATCACCCTGCTGGACGTAACCATTTCTTCAAACGAGGATATAACAATTGCTTGTTTATCGCACCCACTCGCCACTACAGAGTCAATCGTGTCCGGAATTGAATATCTGGCGGGCCAAAATCTGCACTTTTTCGGGAAGCGAAAATGATGATTCCTTTATAGCGATAACATTTTACAAAAAACGAGTAGGTCGACCCCCTGTTTTTTTCTCCATTTTAATTTGTTCTCTGGACGGGAAACACTTTAACATACATAAAAAGAAAATCATTTCATACGTTTTCTCTGGGTTGCAGTTAGAATTTGACACATTTTCATATATTTTATGGAGTTTTTCAGAAAAGTTGAAGAAGGTTTAAGGAGGATTGTACGTATTTTCTATTCAATTTCAATAGCTCACAAGTCTTCTGAAATAATGGCACGGGTGTGCCCATTTAGAAAATATATACTTTTACAGGGTTTTTGTTAAAGATTTTACAACAATTTGTGGCCGAAGATTCGAACCCATGCCTGTTTTTAGCCGCACATCATTTAGGTGTGGAATGCACCCATAGTGAGTGAGGTCTTGAGCGGATGTGAGCAGACCCACCAGTCTCTGCCATGACTTGAGGGACTGTGCGGGTGAGGTCAAGAATACTCGAACCATCTCTGACTTCTGAGGATGAGGCATGAAGTCGAGATGTTGAAGGATGAGTAGAACGAATCGTATCTGAGCGTTGAGTAGAGACTTGTCCTGAGCCCAGATGAAAATGTCGTCTATGTAAACTTCTATGTGAATACCCTGTAGATGCAGGAACGCTATGGCTGGTGCTGTGATGCGGGTGAAAAGCCATGGTGCGATGTTGACTCCAAACGGAAGCACCTGCCACTCGAAACGACGACCGGCGACGGTGAAGCGTAGGTATCGACGGTGTCGAGGATGAATGGGTATGTGCAGATAAGCGTCTTGTAGATCGATGGAGGCCAGTCAATCCCGGTGATGTAGACGGGCCCGGATCGATGAAATCAACGTCATCTTGAAATGCGGAGGTGGTGACAGGTACAGCTTGTTGAGACATCTCAGGTCGATAATCATACGCATCTGGTCGGAATTCTTTTTCGGAACCAGGAAAACACGGCTGTAGAAACCGACTGTGTTCTCGGCCTGAGGTAACTCTCTGACTGCACCTTTTGTGATGAGAGTGGTGATGGATGAGAGAAGTGTCTGAACGTGTCCTGAAGGAACTGGTAGCAGTGATGGACGAGGACGGGATATGAGCACGGGATGGTCCTGGAAGGTGAAGCGAAATCCCTCTCTTAATGTCCTTAGAATCCATACATCGTCTGTAATGAGCTGCTAGTTTGAGTAATGAGCTGCAGACGGCCTCCGACGACAGGATGAGTGAATGACGGAAGGCGGCAGACGAAAGGAATGAGTACTGTCACTTGTTGGAGGCACCTCTGCCTCTGCCTCTACCTCTGGAGGCTCCGCGTCGACGTCCACGGGTAGCTGAAGGTTTGGCAAAGGGACGAAAATTATCCGAAGTAGTCTCCCGTGAAGTTGTCTTCTGAGCTGCACCTCGATTCCTCTGGTTAGATGCAGTCGAGGTAGGAGCTGAGCGACGAGAAGCAGCGGCCAAAAGTCTAGATGTTCTCTCCTCTCGAATATCAGGCATGAACTTGGAATTCAACGGCTGACGGATCAAGGTGTTTTGAGCAGATACTGGAACTTCGGCTTTAGTATTATGTAAGATTGCCTTGCGCTGAGATTGAAGAAGGGCAGCATACGAGAAAGCGGAAGCCTCGATCACATGGCAATTAGACCTGTTCAGTGTATAAAAACATCCCCGTAGGTAGGCTTATGATCGGAAGATAGGAGAACATCACCCTCCGGCTGACGTATCGAAGGGTCAAATACTAGACGAGATGCAGCGGACAGGAACCAATCAGTATAACACGTAATCCGTTGAATGGCGATGAGCATCTCTTGAAAACGCTTCACTTCCTTGGCTGTAAGTGGGGTGGCTTCAATGTCCCTAGTTTTGGTAGTTTTCAGGATTTGGTCTAAGTTCAAATCCAACATGGGGGGTTTGACTGGAAGTACGCCGTCGTGCATCCTATAGAAGGAAAACTTGGGTTTCTGCAACTTATCTTGTTCTTGAAGTTGATTGTTGAGGTTAACCATTGTGGGGGCCCATGCCGGAGATGGCGCACATGAAGTGGGCGCTTTTGCTACTACTGGTAAAGCCGGAACGACGATGTACGCCATAGACACCGGTTCACGTCTAGTCCTAGACGTTGAAGAGGAAATAGTAGGTTCCAGCATCTCAGGGACAAGGGCCATCAGGACCGCCATCTTGTCCGTAAACGGTAAATCTCCCTCCTTTGGTGTTGATTTCTGTATATGAGATGAGGATGACGACGAAGATCGACGATCAGGAGATGTATAACGAAGATCTCGCAGAGTAGAAGCGTTGGTAGTCAACAATCTATCAAGTGGGTGGCATGGTCGATCAGCGTTGTTCGCAGTTGAAGACCTATGCATGGACGCCTGATGACCGAAATCGGCGTCGTGAAGAAATGGAATGACGATGTGAAGATGAAGACGAACGTCGTGAACCCCGATGTCGACGAGAAGAGATGGATCGACGGCGTAAAGGTGGCGGAGAATGTCGTGAATTTCTATGTCGACGTGGAGGTGATCGAGTCTGACGATGTGGAGAACGAGATCGGCGAGTCAAACCTGGATCACGGTGTACTGGTGTGTGAAGACGGCGTGGTTGAGTAGGCATGGTGTGCTGTGGTTCACGAGACCGGTGTAGACTTAGACGGGGTGGTGAACAGGACCGACGTTGGTTCCTATAATCACGTAAAGGTGAACGTGATGAGTGATAATCTCGATGACGTCGACGTGAAGGGGATCGAGATCGGCGTCGGGAAGAACGAGATCGGCGACGGGAATTACGGGAGCGTCGAGATGTTTTTCGGTTCGACCGATGTGGGGAAATTGTACGAGTCCCGGTAGATATTAGTCCAGTAGTTGCTATATTGGAAGGGGTCGCGGTGTCCACAATAATGGAAGACACAGTAGGCTGTTGTTCTTCTATAACAAAAGGCAGATTTGGCTCAGTGGTCTTTCTCTTTCCTTTTGTTCTCTTCCCTTTGTTTCCCACTGCTTTTGTTGTACGCAAAGCAGTGGGGACTGATTGCGCAACTGGTATACCCGATAACAGCTGGCCAGGTAGGTTTTCAACACGTATAGTGCCGCTTGGGGGAATTACAGGTGATATAGGTGACGAAGAATCTGGCATGTCTTCATTGATATTTCTATCAACTTTGAGATAAATTTCGGCTTGTTGCCTGTCGCTGGGTGCCAATTCCTCGTCTACTGCGGCCTGCAGTAAGTAACTCCGTCTGGCCTGTGCATCGTCGTACCAGGCTTGGTCGGGCCAAGAAATACAGTCAAGGCACGTATTTTTCCTATAACATATATGCATCTTGCAGGAAAAACAAAGGGAATGTAAATCCAAACTTGACCAAGGTTGTCTGCAAGATGTGCAGCGCTTAGTATTCCTAGTTGTTTTAGACATTGTTTTACAATGCTGTATACTAAAGCTAGACTGATTTTCCCTATCAAGATAGGTAAAAAAAAATCAAAATCTAATTCTTAGCAGAGCTTATTCTAAACACGTCCACACGCTGTGGTTGTAGGAAGAAAAAGGATTTGGGGAAGTGCATTTGGGCGCAGGCGCAGTGTAACCTATTGGCTGAGGCTCCAGAGGGTGAGAATTTTTAATCTACAGCAGAATCTCAAAGGAGGATTAGGGCAAACTATAGCAGGTGTAGATTTGAGACATAAATCCATGTGTTATGCAAGTTCGATGCTCCAAGGAGATTCAACAGGTAATTAAATGGTGACAAATTGATAAAATATTTTGTATCGGAATCAGCTTTTTTTCTTCTCCGTCAAATGAATAAGAGATAAAAATGGGATATGGCTAAGATGATCTCCGATAACATACCTAGGTGTCCATGATATCTCATTAGAAGCTGTCACTGTTCTGCGAAAGTCTGTTACATATATGTCGTGAAATGTCAATGCATGATACAGTGGAGCCAAAATGCACATGCGATCTTGTTTTCTGAAGGTTTCAGAAGAACGATTTCAATGCCAGGGGTTTATAAAAAGAAGGTCATATAAAAACTTTACCCATAGTTACTCTATGACTGAATAACGTTCACCACAGTATGTTATTTGTTGAATATTTTTAAAATTATGCTATGGTAATCCCTCTAATAATTCAATCCCCCTATCAAAATTCAATCATCCTCAATTTTGGGGACAAAATTCAATCAGTGGTTCTAATAAATTTGATCACCCTCTAAAATCTAAAATCACCCTCTAATTTTTTTCAATCTCCTGTCCCAATAAACTTGATTACTACCAGATTTTATGGTAGGAAATTTCTTTATGTTGAAAGACAACATTTCTACATGTTGTTCAAAGGATACAGAGAGGTCAAAGGCCATAATCCCGACACTGCCGATAATCCAAGGCAGATGACGAATGAGGAAGACTCCGTCCGTGGACTGAAGAAACACTGCCAACCCGTAAAAAAGATTTCCCAGAACAGCGAGAATGAAAAGCAATACTGACACACCTTCAGTTGATTTCCGTGCCCACTGAAACAAGAAAAACGCCAGATGATGAAGAACATAAGAATATTTCGGAAAACAATTCTTGACGGTGGCTGACTGTGCCCCTCCCCATACAAGATTTCCCAAGTCGCTGTTGATAGAAACATCTGCGGATTCCAGACTGAGTGTTGCTATTCCAAGGGAGATCATTCCAAGTTCAGATGTGATATTACAAAATTACAAATGTGTCTCCACCTGTCAACTCTCCTAACCTTGACACCGCAGAATGACACTAAAAAAATCGAATTCAGCAACGTGCATTAACTACATAAAATGAACTACCAACTGAACTTTCACCACTGAATCATACTTTGAGATTGTACTTACATTACAATAGATCTGAGATAATCCTACTCACATTATGATAGATCTTAGATAATCATACTTCATTTCAATAGAGTTGAGATAAACTTACTTACATTACAATACATGTAGATCTGAGATAATCCTACTTACATTGCGATAGATCGGAGATAATCCTACTTACATTGCGATAGATCTGAGATAATCCTACTTACATTACGACAGATTGGAGATAATCCTACTTGCATTACGACAGATCTGAGATCATCCTACTTACATTACGACAGATTGGAGATAATCCTACTTGCATTACAACAGTCTGAGATAATCCTACTTACATTACGACAGATTGGAGATAATCCTACTTGCATTACGACAGATCTGAGATAATCCTACTTACATTACGACAGATTGGAGATCATCCTACTTGCATTACGACAGATCTGAGATAATCCTACTTACAGAACGACAGATTGGAGATAATCCTACTTGCATTACGACAGATCTGAGATAATCCTACTTACATTACGACAGATCTGAGATAATCCTACTTACATTACGACAGATCTGAGATAATCCTACTTACATTACGACAGATCTGAGATAATCCTACTTACATTACGACAGATCTGAGATAATCCTACTTATATTATCATAGATCTGAGATAATCCTACCTACATTAGGATAGATTTGACATAATCCAACTTACATTACGATAGAGTTGAGATAATCCTACTTTTCATTACTTACATTACAACTGATCTCAGATAATCATGCTTGCATTACAGTAGATCGGAGATAATCCCACTTACATTATGATAGATCCGAGATAATCCTACAAACATTATCATTCATAGGTATGAGATAATCCTACTTAAAGTATGCATGGATTTGAGATAATCATACTGGCATTGCAAATAATCTATCCCACTTACATTACAATAGATCTAAGACAATCAAACATTATGACAGATCTGAGATAATTATAATTACATTACACTAGAACTGAGATAGTCATTCTTACATTAGGATGGATCGAAGATAATCGTTATTACATTATGATAGATCTGAGATAATAATACTTACATTACGATAGATCTGAGATAATCGTGCTCCCACATAGAATGAACATGATACAACCCCAATGACATAGCCCGTTATATCCAATGCCCCCTGAAATGGAACAACAGAATTAACACTTTGTTTTGCTTACACATCTTGGAGGGTCAACAGATTCAACTCTAACACATCTTGAAGGGTCATTTGTAGTTCAATTATTCTGGATAGCGCTTATTCAGCCACTGACATGTAGTCAGTTACATCCTCTGAAGCCATCATCTGCCATGGTACTATTCTGGGATTAATCCCCTGGCCCCGGAATTTAATAAGAATTTTGATCATTGAGTGCTCCATGTACTTCTATTTTCAAAATCCAGTCAACCATTAACGCCCATTTCCACAGCATGCGTGCGACATCTACTCTTTATTGGCACATTTCCACAGCAGGTGACTCGACGTGTTGCAGCGAATACGAGTTGAAATAACCCTGTTTCTAATTTTGTCGTGCATCAAAAATGTGGTTCTGATGCCGCTGTGACATGATGCATGCTGTGAGTACTGCACTCTGCAGGCTATTTTTCAGATGTAGTTGGTGCTGTCAAAACGTGTGCTGTGGAAATGGGCACAGTCATGACAGCTGAGTTTAGCAAAATCAAGTTTGGTTGTGGTGCAGAGGTGGTTGAAATTGATTTTTTGGGGTAGAAATTCTAGAAAAAAGTAGGTTTTCTGACAAAAAAAAAGTTGTAAAAACATCACTTGGTACAATGTCAACCTACACAAAAATAGAATAGGCCTGAACTTACTTTGAAGATGTGTGGGTATTTTACATTGGTGACAACCTGTGTCTCCGCGAATAATGTCCGTCCAGCAGGGAATTTGTGAATAGGCATACTGGGCTCTACCCCCAGCCATCGATCTCTTCCCAAAACACTCAAAATTGTAGATAATGCCAGGAGACCAGGAATACATAATATCACACGAGGTACACCATCAGCAAAACCATTGACTGTCAGAATAGAATAAAGATTTGACTAGCAGCGACCACATGTTGGTAAAACAAGGTAACCCGGTGAACAGGTCGATCCCACTCTCTAAAATGGTGGTCAAAAAGGTCGTTTTTGCTCAAACTTTTGATTTCTTTATAACCCATGATTTAAAACTTCAGGTGCATTAATCTATCTATTGTTTCATGTCCGAAAATTAATTTGCCACTTGAAGAACAAGTCAATGTAGTTTCAGTAGTGTGACAAATATTTGGCCTATTATTATGCAAGTTTGATAGATGACAATTTATTTTTTTACTACCATTTGATGGAGATATTTTTGTCTATGTAATATCGAATTAAAAGGATTTTGCTTAATTTATTATGTGAATTGATTTATTGAACCAAAACAACCTTTTTTACCTCCACGTTAGAGAGTGGGATCACCCTAATTATTATTATTATTGAGTGTATGGATATACATGTAGATCATGAATTATAATATTAAGATGATTTTCAGGAAATTTGGAAACTTCGTTACATGTATACATGTCATAGAGGTACATGAAAACTGAAAAATAGAATGATTGGTTTAAATAATTCAGTGAATACAATTTGTAGATAGGTCATTGCATAGCCATGTGTCAAGTGAGGGCCATGATTTTCACTCGCACAACATTATATGACTAATTGAGTGGTGTTGAACCACTCACAAAAGCGAATTATTGCCAATTACCATTTACAGTTGCATATAAATTGCTTCCAATTGTAATAATCAGGAAAGGAATGTTTACAACACTAGGCTCTTAATCCCCTCTCTGCAACAGTACAATAAATTTTAGCTATTTATTTACGAATTATTAGACCTACTTAACAGGAAAATATAATAAATACTGTAATATAATGAGCACTTGTACATGTACATTATCACTTCGAAAATTTAAGAGTCATTTCATCAACACAGCCTTAATTTATACATAATTAAATGGAAACTTCACTGAGAATGAATTGAAAATATTAAAACATAAAGCAGATTTTTGCAGATTTTGCTCTAGGAAAAACAAACTGACAGGCATTCAGGTTGCCATACACTGCCTGCTGTGTCACATGGAGTGAGTGGTGAACAACTGACTATTATCCAGTGCTATGATAAAGATGTAAATACCAAGATCAATATCCAACTATTCATCAGAAATTTTATCATGGAGACTAATCGATTTTGATATATTTCGTATCTCACACAAAAATCTGATAATTTTGAAACAATCTGTCTTTGATCGGAGTAGGAAGTTTAAACTCTGCAAAACCATCAAATGGCGTTATTTAGACCTGTCTCTCTCTCAGTTTGTTACCCTGGAGCATCTGTTACCACAAAGTTGTATTTGTCTATACTTGGTTCTGCATATTATTAGTTCCTTTGCTGCTGGTATCTTGTGGTAATCAGTATGCACACTGACTGATGTTCAAACTGTATGAGGGAGATGCCATGATAAGGTAGTCTTGGTTTAAATAACTTAATTTGCTCAATGACAACAGGGAGCGAAATAAGCATATGCTTATCAGGACGTCTCCCCAGTACACAGGATAATCATACAAATAAAGATTGCAATAAAGCAGATTATTTACATATAAATAAGGTAATGGCGTTTAACGTGAATATCAGAATAGAAAATTTATCAAAAATATTGAAATTAATTAATGTCCAGAAACTATGGTTGAGAAAAACATCTGCGTGCTATGCGCAAGTGATCAAGTCTGGCTGGTCGCAAAAGGTAATCTACATGTAGTCTTAAGGCACTCCCATTTCATTGCATGAATGCATAAATAAATACTATTTGAACCAACAACCGACCTGCGCTCTCCCATTTACGCTCACTGTTTTAATATGCAGCTATTTCTTGTTACAGATAGCTGCATATGAAATGACTTAGGGATACACAATGGCAGATTTGTGATCTATGCCAGCCAGGATGTCGACAAATTACCCGAGAATCACCGACATATCACAAATACACAACAAGTACCGGTAACTGACAACAAAATTACAAACCTGTATTTTTATCCCTGTAATATTTCTTGGCCTTGAAGTATGTAAACTGGCTAAGGAGAAGTATATCCGCAAACACATAGTACACAGCTGTATACGTCTGAAAGTATAATAATATATCACAGCGATGTAAGTCTGAAATTTCAACAATATATCCATTGATATATACAGCCGTGTAAATCCACAAACACAACAATGTATTACATTGAGTACATAGTACTCGGCAGGGTAAATCAAGTCTGAAATACAACACTATTATTAGTTATTCAGGTTTAGTGTACGAGTTTCACGGAGGGTCGTAACTTTCCATACCCCGGGGGAAAACCTGAATAACGAATTTACTACATGCATCCGTGTGAAGCCTTTTATCAATATAGCAAAAATATTGAAAAGGTCTATCATTTAGAACCAATGGCACAACAGAAAAATTCAGCGGGCCATTTCGGCTATGAAGCTGTCTGCATTTTGCTACTGTATTGCGAGAAACGCGCCACAACACATCAAATTTTATCTGCTTCATTTGGAAACCAACGTTTATTTCTTGGAACAAATGACATCTTTTGGTGAGTTATAGATGTCAGACACTTCAGTAAAAATTATGCATCATGACTTCATTCCATTAAGTTTTGATGAGTGGGCGAAAGTTATTCCATAAACATTGAGATATGATGTGCTGAACTTTCAAAGCGAGAGCCTCATCTCCAATCGCATGCGAGTTATTTTTTATACCCGAGTAGCAAGACAACACTCAGGCTGTATGGGTTTATACAACCCGACCTTTTAACCAATCACAATCCAGATATTAAATACAAATTTGCTTGCGAGATAACAAACATGTATCTGTCAATATATCCAGATGTATAAAGCCATAAATACAACAATATATTACACTGAGAGCATATTACACAGCCGGATCAGACTGAGCAGCTGTAGAACACATGTTATGCTGAGATGAGGCATTCATGTACATGGGCAATGTTGGATTTCTATTATTTATAGCCTTTAGCCATCAATGTCTTTTGATTGCAGATCTATGCCTGTTTAACTTTGAATAAAATCTTCATCGGTGTTCAGTTTTGAAGGATTTTGAAAGCCACTATCAGACCTATTTCCAATTTTCGTGGTATTGGTCGGTGATGAAGCACTGCCCGATGCCTACCCATGGTGTGACATCATATAGGAAATCATATCCTTTCAAGCCGCTCCCATCTGAAGATTCCGATCTTAGAATGTTTGTTTATGCCATAAGCTTATGCCATTAGAAACAGTTCCCCAGTGTATGATTAAGATTGTCCAAAATCGTGCTAGTTTATCACAATGGAAACTTATACATATCCATCAGATGGAAAAAAAACAAATCTTAAAATCAATTCATTCAATTTTGAAAAAATTAGTGCCCGAATTGATTCTCAGTGAGTGTGAGTGAGTAAGTAGGATTTAACATTGTTTTCAACATTTTAAAGTCATATCACAACGGTGCCTACATGTGCCAGAACATGAGAATGTCCACAGACACAGTTCCTATTATCCTGGACACTAATCAGCCCAGCCAGTACAGCACCCGGTCACCCATCCAAGTATTGACTGGGCTCAACATCGCTTAACTTCAGTGATCTGACGAGAACCGGTGTGCCCAACGTGATACGCCGTAAGAAACTGGAATAACAATTTGCAGAGTCATTCTATGAATTTTCATCAGAAATAACTTTAATTTCGCTATTTCTGACTTGGTGTCCGTGGTGTAGTCCTTCTGAACATAGCCCAGAGGCACAAGTTCCCTGAGAACTTCGACCTCAATTCTGAGGTATCAAGAAAAGTTGACAGACCAAGGGAGACAATTCTTGAATGTTTATTTCAAGAGTTATTTCCCCTGTATCAAACAAGACATTGCCAGACTTTACCTGTACAGGCAGTTGACCAGTAAATATGCAGCCTATCAGATTAGTTCCATCTCCTAGCAACCATTGAATCAAAAATAACAGGGAAATGCCTTCCAGTGCTTTAGGGTCCTTACAGTTCTTGTATAGTTGTCTGGAAAAGTGAAAATAAGAGAGAAACCCATTATGCATATATTCAAAGTGATATGTACATGTAATGATAAATTCACAAAGATTGCTGGTGCATTATTTAACTCTGACAAAGCTTGTGTAACTTGTGAAAACTATTATTTCTCAGTGGGAGATGATCTGTACAGCTGGTGAACAACAAATTCATCTCCGTTTAATTTCAATGAAATGTTGCTTGAAGGACAGAATTAGACGTTTGATGGACTGTCGGAGTTTCACGGTTCTAAAATGAGGTAGAAGTATAAAGCTGACACGAGGAGACTCACCCTAAAAACCAATAAACCATATTCTCAGGTTTTTTACACATGCACACACATGTGCGTACACTTCGCCATCCATAAGATGGCTTGTGAATCGTGTGTCGCCATTATTGTGGAGCGATATCCGATACTTTACCATATTGTTCGGTCTTCATCCGGCGGAGAACAGACTCTAGAAATCTGATAAATTACAAGCTTTTCCTACTAGTTCTGAAACATATATTGTCTGTGCTTACAAAATATGCAAATATGAATAACTTCCGTATCGTCCAAGAGGTGTTGTAGATCTGTAATTTTGAACACGTAGGACAGCACATGACCTGGAAATGGCTGGTTAAGTTGGGGTTACGTCGGTAGAGTTTAGCTTATTGGCTGAATACATCCTGTGGTTTTGATTTTGGGGAATTCCCTCATATACATTTAGTTGCCGAAAGTAGGCTCAAAATGGATACACATGCTCCCAGGGTCAGTCTATCTGCGTATAGATGACACAGATGGTTACAGGTTGCTGCACACACTCACACACACACCAAAGAAACAAACACCTGATCCACGAGTTATCTAAATGAGTTTCATATGAATACGGAACACTGGATCATGGTACATAGGCACTACACATATTGTGAAGGACTTGTGTTTTATTTCTTTGTAACTGAGAGAAGATGTGGTATTTTCAGAAAAAAAACCCCAAGAGTATTTATGATTGATTCTCCAGTGTGATCGTACAGTCTTGAGGATTAAATCAGTGGCGCACTTACGGAAATCCAACCGTCATCCATATGAGAAGTGACACAATTCCTGAGATGACGGAAGCGTATTGTCGACCTGTGAGAACACATTCTCCCATCAGATGGTATATCCATTGAACCCCGAGTGTACAGTTTGTGAGGCTGTCTGTATTATTCTCATAGTGGAACTGGTACGGAGAGTCCAAGTAAATGGGGTATAGCACCGGCATTCTGTAACCATAGCAACCATATGAGAGAATAAGTGGAAATAATGAACTACATGTACAATTTTACCCACAAGCAATGTTATCCAGCTGATGTCTAAGGGGAGCTAATCTTGTAACTGCTTGAACACCAGCGCCCTCTATCTCATTGAAATACAATCTAAGGATACGACTATTCATGGCAGTATTGTAATTGAATGACATGGAGGGCACTAGTGCAGTTACAGGTGGTCAATTCCATTATCACGGGCGCTACATTCAAAGCACATTCTTGGTCAGTAAACTTCCCAGAATTTGAACAAAACTATTTTAAAACCATAAATTGTGAACAGAGATTAAATTTCTCCTGTGGGTAAAAACTTTCAGAGGTAAATTTTTAATGACTGGCATCAGCCAATGAAACTGGAGGGTCATTTGCATACCGCCACGGGCGCTACATGGAAATATCACTATTTTTCAGACTAACTGGATATCCTGATGTATCCTTGTGATTTGATGCCCATTCGGGAAAATCTTTCCATGAAGTAGTTTAGTGCAGTGAATGCTTATCATGAATTCAAGCATTGTTTGTGTTTTGTAAGATTATCTGCTCACATGGAATTAATTGATTCACTGTCACAGGCGCTACATGTTTCGTCACGGGCGCTAGTCTCTATGAAAAGCAATTTGACTATCCTCCCAAAACCATAGCAAATGAACAATTTGAATACTGATATTTGACAGTTTGATAAAATAAACTATGAACATTCTCCAACACAAACATCATGTGTATGTCATCATATAACTATTATGGTTCAATAACATGTTCTAACAGAAAAGTCAAATTTCGTGCTAAAATTCATTTAAGATCATATCACAATACACAGTGTCACAGAAACGACCAAGAAGTGATATTTACTGTGTATACAGGAAAAACTTATTCCAAGTACAAATCAGTTCACTATGCAGAGCTTAAACTATTGTGTTAAACGTAAATTCAGTAGAAGACTTATATAAGCTTACATTATCAAAACATGACTGACCATTGATTTGATATGGTTAATGTGGAATGCTAGTAGTTGATACCCTGAGAGACACTAGAATGCAGAGTGAAGATCTGTTCTTGCATGGTGAGTCAACCAACTTGATAGGTCTGTTGTGAAATAATCATGTTAATATGGCAGTCACTGTCTAATGTCAGATATTCCAACTTTCTTAGAACCTGCGACTGTTCGATCAAGGATAGGTCTTTCTTTTCAGTATATACATGAATATCCGGTCTGATTTTTAATGATTTCCTGAGTTTGTGGTCACAGTGAAGCACCCGTGACACTAATTAACCAAGTGAATTAAACAACAGAGAATTGTTATCTGGATAATATGATTGGGGATTATCAACTAAAAATAAAAATCAGTAACTCAGGATGTGGATCTGTGGAGACAGTAAGTTAAAGGTGAAATGCAAAGGTTTTCATATATTCCAATCTTAATAAATTAATATCCTATCAATACTCCCCAATCATATATGTCGCTATGTAGGATCTTACTGATTTCAATTGAATTTGGTGTTCAGAGCACCCAGCTCATGAATATTTAATAGTCATATGATATCACGGCCGCATTTTAACTACGGTACTTATCTTGCAGTCAGGGAGCAGAGGTAGAGTCATGGTCTCTGCTTTAACCCAAGGTTTACGCCAAGGATCAGTTCATAATTGTACCCCACATTATGGTGCCAACCTGGCGGGAGGGCGGCAACATCAGAAGATTCCCCGACAGCTTGGCGTGACATTCGGCCGAGTCAGCCAGAAAGCGCTTACCATTATGTTCTCTTCAAAGCACTATGAAGAGCTCTCAGGATTGGTTGACACTCTCGTTACTGCAAGCTGGTTAGATCCTGCAAGCGACGTATCCAAATGGGGGAGCAGATAGGATTTAATTTTAATTAGATTGCATATATATTCCTTCTAATGTTCTTCATTGCCATTGGTTAGTTAATGTTGGAACTATCAACCTATTTACTTCTTCTGCATTCATTTCAAGTATTTTGTTAGATTTAGGGTGTTCAGAATGGAATCAAGGAATGCAACTTCCTAGTGATGCATCATGCAGATCAGGAAAATCAGTTAACAAAATTGGCGTAGTACACAACACTGCAGCATGGACAAAACTTCTTGGTCGGATGGGGACAACTGTCAGCACAGTCAGAAAATAGTCAAAGTTGACAGTTTTTAGTGTTCAGGTTACGACTTCTTGAATTTTTCTGATTGGGGCCAATACCTACCTAGCTTATTATCATCTAGAGGACACGTGAACTTTTCATATCAGTTTAGGACAAGTAACTTTAAACTTTCATTTGTTGAGATTCGAACATTTGTTGTCCTCAGTTTCCGCAGATCATGTGCGCCAATGGCAGCTGACCTTTGACCTTTGTGCGAGATATCCCGAATCAAAACGGAAATATCCGAAGCCGTCTCCTTGAGACTCCAGTAAAGGTAGCCATATTGCCTTTTTTGCTAAAATATCGTTGTCCATCCTCTGTTAATTTGTATAATGATGCTATAAGAATTTGTAAGTATGAAAGTTCGATATCATAACTTTTCATTCATGGCCTTTTTGTTTTGCCCTGTAGGAGACAGAGCTTGGAAACAAGCTTCATAAGAGTCCTATTTGAGGACTACATTCCTTCCCTTTTCACGTTGATGAAATGAATAGAGGAAAACCATCGCAATCGCCACCAGTACAGATAACAGGTCCTGTCCCGTCAAGAACTATACCACAGTATCCTTTTCTACCAATTTCCAAATAAAAGGGATTCAAGGTGAGTTGTTATTTCTTGAAACAAGGCGAACATAATGTGTGTATGAAGGCGCACATGCCGGCATCTGCGAACCGGCAAGCATGCGTCGTTACGGGCATGTTTTTACGAGGGAAATGTTTCGAGCCACATTTACATGCGGAATGCTATGTCCAGCTGAAAATATGTTGTGTAATTTATTTATTTATCTGCTGTTGAAAATGTCTTCTTAGAAGGAAATTGAAGCGTTTGTGTAATGTAGGCGGGGTCGGGTCTGTTTAGGAATGCGTCGCGAACATGGCACCGACTGACTCACATGACTGCCACCGGGATGGCGCAACGTAGATCACCTACGTAACCGTGTCCATGCGATCGATCGATTGTTTTCTTGTCGACTACCACGTCTACCGACTTGTCAACGAAATAAATTATTCATTTGTGTTCAGAAATGTGTTGTATGAATCGCAATATGGTGGAATTCTATTCTCTGATTGCATGTTGAACTCTTTTCTGTTGACGGCATGGCGTGTGAGGATTCGTGCGCGCCGTGACCTGGCAGAGGCCATGCCCATGCAAGCCCGTCGTGTGATTAAAATAGAACGGATTAGATCTGAAAATGTATTTCCCAGAATCTCCGATGGAAGAAAGTAGAATTTGAAATTACCATGGATTAGGACAACTTACATTGAACTGCCTACATTGAAAGGATCAAATATGACATAATTTGACCAGAGTGATTTTTGCCAAAGCGTGACAGTGTGAATTATGCAGTATCCTTCTTTGTTTTGTTTATGTGTAGGCCAGCACATGATAGCATGAGTAATTGTCATGGTAGGTCACCACTATTTGCGTATATTTCATCTGTCTAACCCATGTTTGTAAACAAAGAACATCTCCTGATACAAATACCCCAAATGTCTTCTGTTAATATAAATGTATTAATTATAAGATGGTACAATACTGATACATTTTTCAGGGAAATGTTTTCACATTTCAATGTAGTGGGTCATCGAGTACATATTTTCATAAAATGGTTTGTAAATATGGCAAAATTTGCAATAGATTTATTACCTCGGGCAGCCCTGCATCACAGCTGGCTGTTCCCGTCCTTGCCTAGGGTACGGCTCCCATAAAATTAGGAAATAGATAAATTGCGATCGATAAAATAGTATGTATTCCGGGTCCCGATCCCCGATTTTCAGGTATTATTGTAGGATTTCTAGTTCACAAAACGTGTATAAGTTTCAGAAGTCTTTGGCATACAGAAATCAATTTATGAAGAAAATACGGGTGCCAGACAAACAGGTGTATCATAGAAATCCGTACCCCAGTTGCGTTTGTAATTGACAGCAGATGTATTCTCCACTGACTCGTTCAGCGAGAATTGTCCGGGAGAATGATATGAAGCACCATAACTAGCTGATTCCGGCATGGAGTTTTTGTGTGTTGCTGTAGCCCAACTTCAGTGCATGGTAAGCCTGCTTCTGCCACGATCTACCATTTACGGATCATTGGTCAAGTGCACATCTTTATGTTGGAGATCCTGCACCGGAAACATTACGATACATTTTCATGTCAGATGTTCATTTAAGACACCATATATGAATCATCCTTTATGACATATGTTCTCCTGATGGACAGAGGGACCAAGGGACGCACATGGACAGTCTGACGTCAGTGCCCGACCCTTGAGACTCTTGACCTGTGCTTTCAGCGGTCGAAATAACGCCTGTCTACCTGTCGCCGACAAGTCATTTTTTCAAGTGAACTAAATTAAAATTCCACCTGTCGCTGCGACAAGTAACTATTCTGTCCTAAAAATACTGAATTACGAGCTAATACAGGCCTAACATGACTGAATTGTCTTACTGGAAACCGTTGTTGAGTTTCATTTTATTTACATCGGACATTCTGTTCACTTCGTCATTCATCCCGCTGCCATACAACACGAGAGCTCGGGTAGGCCCTACATCAAACTCCATGCAGGATTAATCTCTCGCTAGATTTGCACACGATCCGCTTGAAAGGCAAAACTAATGGATAAAGTAAACGAATTGACTGGCACGATCTAGCGCAATCGGCCTATATTTCTATCAACTATTCATGCCTGGCAACTTCAAGTCGAAAATGAAACCAGAACAAGCTGATTGATTCTTACGTTTTATTTCGGAGAATAAGAGCTCAATAAAACTTCGTCAGTGAGTATTTTAATCGGAAGAAAATCGTGCTTGTCAACACCGGCAGCTAACGTGAACGTTGCGTTGCCTGTGCCGATTTTTACTTGCTCCAGACAAGAGGACAAGCGCTAACATCTAACACTCGCGAGTTGATCGAGTGAAGGCAACAACAACAACAATGATTTTGCTTGATAATTTGTCAGAACAATTCAACATTTTCATTTGGGAACTCGACTTATCTCTTGAAGAACACAATATTTATTCACTATAACTCAGTTTTCGCGCGTGTTTGGCGCGCATTTTCCCATGGATAAAAACTCATTTTTTGCGGGGGTAAAAGTAAAACTCAATATCAAAATTTTCCAAAAACTCAATTTTTCAAAGTCAAGTTTTTAATCTGGGTAACCCACAAAAAAGTTGATAAAACCCTCCTGCTGTTATGATCCTTAAGAAAATATCGTTCCAGCAAATTTAATCTCATAATTGAACATTCTGTTGACATTTTACTTTGAACTTCCTAATAGTGGAACAGTCTGGGGGCAGAAATGAGCCCACTGAGTTAACATCAGGGAGTAAGGACATTCATCTTGGCAATGCAGAGCTAAAGGAAGGAGACAAATTTGTCGCTGTCATGAATGTCTCGGGATTGGAAAAAAAAAAAAAAATGTGTGTTCAAATTCTCCAATGCCTGGAAAATGGAGAGACTGGTTGGAATATATGATGAAAGTATGGTGAAAAAAGTTTCCGTAGGAGTGACAAGCTGAAGTACCAGGGTGACAAGTAAAAAAAATAGTTACCTGTCACAGTGACAAGTAATTCTCAAAAAACATTTCGACCCCTGGCTTTGAAGAAAACTAAGCAAAATCACCTTAGTGGCTGACGAGTTCACGTACCGTAGTCAATTTCATGTTGTCAAAGCCATTATGAACGGCCAGTGTATATGGTGTAGGTTAAATGGCAAATCTGATTTTTGAATTGAATACAACTGGAAGTGGAACCAATCAGGAGGCGCAGATTTGTATTTGGACACATTTAAACCCAGAGGTCAGAGTTTTGCCAGGTCATCCTGGGCTGAGCTGGGTGCTGTGCAAGTCTATGACTTTACAATAATACACTGGGTGGGTGAGGGAGTGAAAATGATTTAACATCGCTTTCAACACTGTTTCATTCGTATCCAGACATTTGGTTCCTATTCCTTTTGACACACACAAACCACACGGGTAGGGTCCTATTCCTTTCAACATCCGGGACCTTTTGACACCCGGGAACCCCACAGGTGCTCCAGTTAGTCGCCTCTTATGACGAACTCTCTGAGGGACTGAGGCCTAATATTACCATGATCTGGAGTGTGCACAACGACGCCCAGGCCAATCCCCGGGAGCCCCATGGGGCTACAGTCCTGGAATTACTCGTCAAATGGCAACTCCATGGAAACGTAATTTTTTAGCACCTCGCATGCTACTAACCGGATTAGATCCAGAAATTTGAAGTAGTGTCCTTATTTTGCCAGGCGCAGCAGCCTACAGGCCGGGGTCCTATATGCTCTCAGGAGCATTCGAGCCCATTTCTGGCTATTTAAAATAAAATATATTGTCGGCCACCTGAAGATAGTGAACAATTTACTTATTTTTTTCCAAATTTTCACCAGATTCAGACAGACCTGACTTCTGTTTAAATATGACAAAGTTGAGCAGAGACTTGCTGCATGAAGCTCCAGAGATCATTTACTTCCACCTGCTGTCAGATTGATACTATACCATGATGTCAACTTTGACTAAACTAATAACCACTAACCTTTTTGCTGATTAGACTGGTGCTCCGCTACCCTTCCTACATGTATTTGCCCCAGACCGACCTTTCTGGCCCACCACGACGGCTTGTCATTGCAGATACGCTCTACACACAATGCCAGAAAGCACATGCTGCGTAGCTCGCCAGACAGACATTCATATTTCCTAACTCATTCATAGTATTGATCTCTGCCTGGAGAACAAAAACTATCGCGCCCCCAGCGGCCAAGCTTGTCAATGGATAGATGTATAGTTGTCTCCCTTCCCAGAAGTTTTGTCTAACGCGAGTTGACACACACTCGTCCCGGTTTGCGGCTTTCAAACTTCGTAAAAAAAATTATTTGATTCTTGAGAAAAATCATTCGATATTTTGCAAAAACATATTCATTTTTAATTCATTTGATTTTGTACCAGTGTCCGTTTTACAGACGCTGTGAGACCCTAGACCTAACCCTGACTAATATCCCGAGAACCCAGAATCAACGTCTAGGAAAATGGAAACGTACGTAAAGAAATTGTTGGGAGGAGTGCTGTTTCCACTCAACTAGATTAATTTTAGGAGTGGTGTGATCAAATGACTGGTGCAAAATGTCTGTATGGGTGCGAGAGGAATTTCTGATAGCATAACAGCTCCCGAGCAATATAATCACAAATACAACCGTACCGGTAAAAGGCATTAAAGATGTCATAGTACAGGATCCATGCAACCTAACATGAACAAGTGACAAAAGCGTTGTCCAGAGCGGTATGGTACCAAAGCATGAACTGCGTCTTCATCGTAATGACGGAACCATAGCAGTACCAGAATGGACCGTAGGTGGTTCATCCGCTCCGGTACCGCTATGGTGAAGATGTCGCCGCTCTGTTTTCACCGGTGGGGAAGTTAGGTGGTTAAACCAGAAGCTGAGGCTGGAGAAATGTGACATATTACGTCAGTTGGAAGATTCAATTCAAACATGATAGCATATTTAGCACCTAAACCTCGCTGCCTGAATTCTTGTCATTCCAACAATATGTCGTCTTGGGAGTTGTCATTATCTCTGATTGCAAGCCTGAACTAAAATTAAAATTGTGATTATCACTTCTAGGAATAGGTTTGTCAGTGGAGGAGGATATTGGCCCGTTTTTTTCTGGTTTTTGCCTGTCGATTATATGCAGCACACTGAGGTCCTGTTAGTGGTATTGGAAAACCTGGCCATATGTACAAGTAGGACAGCCACCTGATGTAATGTTATCGACTGGTAGCAGACCAGAACATCTGTCTATTCCACCAGGGCTGTTCCAGAAAAAAACCTCAGTGGATGAGAGGGTGGGGTGGGCGGGGGAGATAATTTTGTTTGAGGTATATGGGTGATGGGTGTTTCAGTCTTCCAACATCAGGGAGAGTGGGAAATAGTATACGGGTGGTTGGGGTCAGAAATCGGTGTCTTCCCCTCACCCCATGATTTTTTTGTTTTGCTGGAACAGCCCCCAGTTTGAGTGACTGCCCTGGTATGGATTGTACATCTGTCAAATCACTCAGACCGATAGATTCTCAATTCGAATTCTTCCCATTGGATCACACAAATGGGCAGCTTTGATGCGGATTGGTTATTTTATGTTAACTTGGGCTAAGGGAGATAAGCCTGTTCTGGTAAATGTTATTAGAATCCATCAATCATGAATAAGAGGCATTCACTGGTTATCTCTTTGAAATCA